>JAVUPR010000261.1:1800000-1957500 GCA_036785695.1 Gentiana straminea
CCATGTACACTTGAGAAATACTTTAGCAAATACAATTCACAATATTAGTTTTATTTTCAATATATGTTTTCTTTATTTTATGTTCGTTCATTACAGAGTCGTTAGAATCTCCGGTTAGAGATCGTATCGAGGAGTGGGAATCACGCTCGTCTTCGAGGGTAATGTCTACTCAATTATGCAATCTTTATTCGTATATCTAATTTATTTCGGTATGGAGTAGTCGTTTTGTGTATTGATTTCGTTATGTACTTAATTTACGAACCCATGTTTATGTAGATCTGAGACGTAAAAGATGTTTCACGAGCAAATCTAGTTCAGATTTGAGCTTACTGGCAGCGAGCCTATGTCTCGTTGGTAGCAAGATCTGTGATGTTCTTGATTTGTCTGTGAACGCCTTCGACTACGTCGGGTTCTCTCGCTTTGTAATTTAAACGAGTAATTAAACTTGATCAACTTAATTATTTGTCATCGTAATTTAACATGAGACCCAAAAAGTGATTGTTACTTAGGACAGAGATTGAATCGGTGTCTAAGAAGTACGCCTAATCATAGGAATGTTGCTTAGATGAGGTTACGGTTTATACCGGCATCCATAGTTTCGTAATTGTGTCAGAAGTTATATGAGATGGAGACTAAAAATGTGAAGTCATGTAATGGAGACACTATGATCTAGATGGCCTAACCGGAGCTAGATCTATTTTAGGGGATGACTCCCGTAGTCAGAATAATTAATCTTAAATGTCTTGTTTTGTCTTGTTGTCAATCTACATAGCATGGGGGAGTAATTACTACTAGCGTTATCAATACCGTTTGTTAATCATTTATAAAACCTATAAAATAAGTGTCTTAGTGTCGTTGTGTCTTTTGTTGGTTTTGTGTTTCTATCGTGTCAATTTTAATTCTACGATATCCGTTGGTCGTAGACCGCCTTTAATTTGCTTTTTAGTTTGATAGGTTATATTTCGTTTAAGCCGAGTCTCTGTGGGATCGACCTCGACTCTGTCTAACTATACAACGATTGAACCTAGTTCTCTTGCTAGTGTGTTATTTAGGTATCGAGTATTTTTATTACTTGGACCGTGCATCAATAGTCCTATAATCCCGAAATCTTTCTAAATATGTCCTAATTGACAATTAACTAATATATATATATATATATATATATATATATATATATATATATATATATATATATATATATATATATATTTATTTATTTATATATTTCAAATAAAAAAGCTGGCTTGAAGAACTAGGACCCAACCTTCTTTGCAATACTAGCCGGTAGTACTAGTATGTAGTGCTATATTGGAATATCCAATTAAAACCCGTGATTCATTGAGACATCAAATCACATATTTTCAAAATTAAAACCCCTGACTTTATTGTATGATTGAAGTTGTAGTACCACGAATATTTCTTCCCTAACTACTCCTTTGCATCGTAGATCTACGTGGATAATCTGGACCACACAGTATCAAATTAAATTCAAGCTGTGTGGTCCAGATTTATCCACATGGGTCTACGGTGTAAATGAGTAACTAAGAAAGAATTTCTCGTAGAATGATTGGAGAAGAATGATGTAATTTACAACATTTTACACAATTTTATCGGTCAAAGACCGATAAAATATTTATATATATATATATATATATATATATATATATATATATATATATATATATATATATATATAAATATGTGATTTGATGTCTCAATGAGTCACGGGTTTTAATTAATGCATGTTCCAATATAGCTCTACATACTAGTACTACCGGCTAGTATTGCAAAGAAGGTCGGGTCATAATTATTCAAGCCAGTTTTTGTTAGGAAATCTACGCGGGAACGCAGCGGAATTCAAAAATTTATTTCCTATCGACCCAAGATCGACTTCGTTTAAGCAATAAACAAATAGATAGTAGACGGTGGTTACCTTGGTTGATCTAAAAGATCGACGCTTTGACTGTCTAAGGAGAGTAGTTCTGCATAGAGCCGCCCAAGTGTTCGGCCTCTACCGCTAGTCCACACGAACAGCCCGCCGGAATCCCATCATGGATTGCTATTGGAAAACTCCGGTTGCTAGACCGGCCTTTTTCCCCTCTCTCCAACTCTCTATAGGATGCTCTCTATTTTACACAAGAACTATTAGTTCTTGGAATTGTGATGTACTAAAGAGCTTGACACCCACCTCTTATTTATAGTGGTTGGGGCGCCCCTACTAGGTGTGGAGGAGAAGAAAAAATTTTCCCAATAAAATAAGGAAAATGTAATTGATTGATTTATCTCATTTATTACAATATCTCATAATAAATAAATCTAGGATTTTGTCAATATCTTATATTGAATATTCCCAAGATATTGTCAATATCTTATATTGACTATATTTATCTTATTACCATAAATCTATTTTTCCAAAATCTATTAATATCTAATATTAATACTATGGTAATCTTATTAATTAAATTGCACAATCCAAATGTATCTTATACACAATAAATTGCGCCAAACTCATTGCCAATTCACGTGTTGGCCATTATTTGCCAATTCACGTGTTGACCACATATATACTATATATATATATATATATATATATATATATATATATATATATATATATATATATATATATATATATATATATATAAAATTAATAATATAACACTATGATTAATTAATTTGCAAAATACATGTGTATCATATACACATAATAATTTCGACATACATACATCATATGTATATTTAATTAATCAATATAATTAATATCTTGTGTTATATTTATTCATAATAAATAAATACCACCATATTAATTTACCACTATAACCTTTATAGTATCGAGATAAACTTTCCTTATTTGGTTATCATCTATAACCACATTTTAATCCGACTAGATGTTCTTATGTGTGTGACCCGATAGGCTTCCGAATATGTTGGCCGTAGACACAAAGTGCAAATTACGAAAATGCCCTTCATGCCTAACGATCACGGGATAGCGTCTAGCAACACACCGTGACCCCCAATCATCGGAAGAGTCAAATGCAATGACTACTACCTTTCATGTGAAACAGTTACCGTGTAACTTACAATCCTATCGCTGTAATAATATCCATACGGTCGTTAGTCGAGTGTCAAAACATCAACGACCATATCCTACAATCTGGATATCATCCTCTCTCGAAGTAACTCATTTACTCCCACTTTGCAAAGATTCACAAGAGTAAGACATTCCTTATAAGAAGGCCATTTCGGATATTCGATCCCAATCATAGGATACGCGATTCCCGGATGACCAATCATGTATACTCCGCATGCTTCAGTATCACACCCAATCACTACCGCAAGATCGCCCCGTGGCTAGGGGAAACCTCAATAGTGTCAAAGCATGACAATCCACACCGTGATGCCATGAAGACTCCGGTCTTAAGGATAATTACACAACCGCCACATAGTGTGACACTTAACCGTATAAGTGGGTCAGTCTAACGTACACATTCTCTAATACACGTCCACGTACAGTCCAAGTGTCCCTACACTTCGATAGATGAGATCTATCCCTGCCCTTAAAGACAGAAGACATCTAATACGTGCTAGTTCGTTTATACTATCAATGTCCTGTTTAATAGTACATCGGCCCTAGAGACATTTAAGTATCAAACTTATTAAAGTGATTAGAGATCTCATCAACCATAATCGCCTATCATGGTTTCTCTATCACGGTTTAATACTAAGGACGTTATCATATAACAATTCATAATTGGTTCTTTAAAAGAACATATATATGACAACATAAAAGCCATTTAATATATGTATAAACATAAAAAAATAGTAGAAATGATCCGACCCGGTCGGATCCGGTCCAACCCGATTGGGTTTAGGACACTATTTCAACAATCTCCCACTTGGCCTAAAACCAATCACTCGCACACACAAGACCAAGTTGAAACACAAGAATCTTATGCAATACTCGCAACCAGCTCTAGCCTTAAACGGATCGCTATCCATGGGGACTCAGACTATCTTCATATCATGTTCCAAATGATCAAGTCAAAGGAACCGCCTCAACACACACATGAATCTGACGAGACCCTGGTCCTTGCTTCAAGCAATGAATCCACTTACTATATCAGCTATATAGAAAAGGTGGAAGAACCGTACAGGGTTCAGGAATGAACCTTCTAGATCCATGTCTTTGCCCGCATTGCGCCTCCAAGGCACTACCGTGTTTTGGCTAAGTTGTAGAGTTTACGGTGACCCATAGGCTAGAACATTTCCAGCTCACTGTATCACTTAATCAAAGTGATTGCAAACCCAGACTGTAGCTCCCACTTACCTTCATAAGACTCAGGATATACGTCTGTATAACTATATTTATCTAACTCCAAGTTTCGATAAACAAGGAATTCTTCCTTAACCTGTTTAAGGATATTCTCGACATTCACCAGATTTACTTTCATACTTACACATGACCATTCATGGACTATGAACATCTGGCATTACCTTTATGATAGTTCCAATTGCCGTAGCAAAGGAAACCTTTCATAATCATCATCTTTCACCTTATCTTTAGGACTAACGTCCTAACATAGATAGATCTTGAGAACACTGGCTAGCAGTATCCCCGTCGTGATCTATGCTAAACTCTTTTAGCATCACATCTATATAAGTAAACTATAATTTAACAGCAGTTAAATTCATCACTATAGATTCTTATTTCCAAAAATAAGACCTGCTAATCCAAGTGCTTTCGTAAAGACCTTGCACTACCAAACATTAATTGACTGTGACATGGGGTGATAATTCCTAAGAGAGATATATAATACCTTACTCAAAAATCGTAACACACTCCCACTATCCATCTTGCACATTGGGCATATTCTTCTTTTGACTAAATCAAACTCCTTTGATTATCAAACAAAGAAACCGTCTAGAGAAACTTGTTTGAGTCCATAAATGGATCTCATGAGCTTACATATCTTGTTAACGTCTATGAACATCGAGCTACATGCCCAACGTCTTCAACACTATCATATATCCATGATATCAAGTTATAACAAGCATCATCTGAATAGAACTGGGCTCAGCTGGCAGCATAAAGGTAATTACAAGGTTTACACCCCGTACCCCTCAGCCGTCACTATAGCCTGATGGTAATCATATTACTATCCATGTCAGCCTTTCAGGGACATTCCCCTTAGGTAAGACAGACTAGGTTCATAACCTGGTTGTCACTGATGGAATCTAATTCAGATATTAAGGCTCCTAGACATATCTCTCAATCTTGCCTTTCAAACATTCTTTCATAAATCGTGAGATATTCATTCTTCAAGATGAACATACCAACAGCCTTTTCAGGCTTGAGGTTATCCACAGACTTACGGAACTTTTGTGTGCACTGAGCAGTGTTTTACACCTCATCGCTATGTGGCGTCCGCTCACGTTCCTCTGGTTGAATATATCTTTGTGGTTCTCAAACTCTTTTGAGATCTGATTCACTCCCACTGTTTCTTTTGGAAGAAACACTTCCTCTAGAAGACGCATGTTTGGAGACAAACATTTTGCTCCACGGACGGAGTAAATAATGTCCGGCGTGCTAGCTAAGACATTCCACAAAGTCGCATATGTCGTATTAGGCTCCAAGCCTTTCTGACTCTGCCTATGACAACTTCAAATCATCGGTTAAGATAGATTCGACATTATCCTCTTCCATATCTAATATGGAATTTATTCAACCTTTATCTTTGGAACTCGGTTAAGTATAAGGGCACTATCCCGAAACGGGTAAGGGATACTTCGCATGGCTTGCGTCACACCTTTATCATATAAAGCGTTGTTTCCATTTTGGGAACACAATCCAATTGCGTATCCCAAAGATGGTATCCTTCAAGGGAAGAATCTTATTCCCTTTCAGACGACTTCTGAAACACCCTTCGGGTATTAATTACTTCAATCCAATTGAAGATTAATTCCTAAGTAGCTCATCAATCTCATATTCGTACTGGCTCGAACTTTTCGGGCTTTCCGAATTATGCACTTCATTGAGTGTTCAGGGTCAAATTGTATGATTTTTATAGATATATTTTATATCAATTTCCCCCGTATATGTATTATTTTCATAGAAGTAGGGCTTTATATCGAAATATTTAGTAAATGATGTTTTTAAGAGGTTAATTGCAAAACGTAACGAATTATGTGCTTAAATGATGATTTTATGTTATTTTGGAAATACGTTACGCTTTGGTATGTTTTCCTATTGTTGTAGATACTCATTGATGATGGAAGAGAGGATTTTAGAGAGCCAAATTCGTGCTTGGAAAGGATCAATCAAAGTTATGGAAGATTGAAAGATATAAGGAAAGAAATCAAGCAAGATAAATGTCGGAAAATCAGGATTCCGAGTAGTGACGACCTTGCAACGCAGTTCTTGATATGATAACAACCGATTTTACTCTGGACCTCAAGAGAAGAGTTGTAGGGCTTGAAGAGAGGATTCTACAGGATTTTGAATCACTCCATTCCGACTTACGAGGCCCGAGATATGAGTGTTACAAGTTTGGATGCTGTTGCTGAAAATAGTGGACGGGCGTCCGGATCTTCAAACGGGCGTCCGGCACCGTTACTGTAGCAACCGCCTCGGATTTTCTATAAATAGCAGCGCGATTTCAACCCTAATTCAGACATAATTCGATTCCTATTGTTACCCACACATAAGAGAGCAACCCTAGGTCGCCCCAGCCCCTTTTGGGAGGCTGGGGTGGCAAGTTAGATTAGGTTTTATTTCGTTCGCTTTTCTTTTCTTGTTCGAGCATGATGAAAGGCAGCCATGGACAGCTTTGTGAAGCTTCTTTTCAGCAGCACTTTTATTTCTTTTCATGGATGATTTTGTAAGTTTTAGTTCAATTGTTTCTTTTCCTATGATTATTTGTATCGTGCAATTTATATCGGAAGATTATTGCTTGTTGATGCTACCGTATGACGGAAGTCGGTGTAGTTTAGATCACCGTAGGAAAGATTGGATCTTTAATCTATACATAACGGAAGTTCGTAGGTTAAATTTCTAGGTTTACGAGAGAACCACAATTTGATTAATTCGTTGCAAGATTTTTCTAGATTTGAATTGAGGGATATCACCGTTACCGGAAAGATGAGATTTTTCATGTATTTGTTTCATTACGTTATTCTTGTTCTCTTTCATGTTTCGAGATGCTATATGTTAATCGAATTTAGATAACGGAAGTTAATAAATTCGTTAGATTGCCATGATAGAGATTAACAATTATTATTCCAACAAACGGAAGTTGAGGGATAAGGTTGTTAGATTAGGATTTAATCCGTATCTTTGCTTCGTATACATGTTAGTTAAGACCGGAAGGTAAACTAATGAATGGCGTGATAAATCGGAAGAGGAAACGCTTCTTTAGATAAGATAATAATCCAAGATAACTTGTGAATGAATGTGTGTGAATCTTGTTTCTTTCGGTGGGGTGATGGTTGTTGGGAATAGGTTGATCATGGTTTGTTCATGTTTGTTCAGTTGTTAGTTAGTTTTCTTGTTTTCGTAGATGTAGTTTTATTTATGTTTTTATCGCTTTTATCCTTCCTGGCTTTGGATTAACAATCCTCTGTCCAGTTATTTTCCGTTTTAGTTTAGGTTTAGGTTTTAGTTAATAAAGAAGGATTAACTAGATTAGATTCAATATCCCTTTTCCCTGAGGATCGATACCCGTACTTATCCAACTTTACTAGCAACTACCCG
This sequence comes from Gentiana straminea, assembly GCA_036785695.1. Lineage (NCBI taxonomy): Eukaryota > Viridiplantae > Streptophyta > Magnoliopsida > Gentianales > Gentianaceae > Gentiana > Gentiana straminea. The sequence continues at coordinate 1,807,751 of JAVUPR010000261.1, forward strand.
GTATTTGGCCGGTTAGGAGGTAGTTTTGCATGGTAGTATAGGTTTATAAATTTTCTTTTGTTTTAATGATGCAAAATCTCCCCAACAAAAGTGGCGCCGTTGCCGGGGAATAGGTGTCATGTTGAATCTAGTTTTGTTAGTTCTCGATTTTGTTACGTTTTATTTTTGTTTTTAATAAAAGTAGCGTATACCAAGTTGAGAGTTTTTATTTTGCCGTGTTTCGATGACCGTTAGGTTAAGAATGTGCAAAAGTTTTTTACTCAACTTGTTTTACGTGAAGTTTATATGTTTATGTGTTACCTAGTCTAACCCCTGTGCTTAATTTGATAATTTCTTTGTCTTGTGATACGTATTCTTTGTGTTGTGTTCATAAGTTTTTAGGGTTTTTTTGTGTTTTTCTGTTGTCCGTGCATTCTTGTTGTATGGACGAGCGTACGTTCGTTGGACGCCCGTCCCGTTCTTCATCTGCGGGTGAACGAGCGTTGGGAAGTATTGGACGCTCGTCCGTTCAAATATTTTCAATCTGTTCGATTTAGAGGACCGGACGAGCGTCTATACTTTACGAACGCCCGTCCGGTCGGTTTTCAAGGCGGACGAGCGTACGCAAGGTGGAACGCCTTGTCCGGTTACGAACGCTAAGTGAACGTTCGTCCGGGGTTCAGTCCAGGTTCTAAATTTCTTGATTTTATTTTCAATGCTTTTATTTGATGTGGATTTTTCATTCGAGCTTCTGTGGCTTTTTGATTTTTACATAGATGCCCTGAACTTATATGTTTTTACCTTTCCATCTATGAATCCATGTTAGACAATTGATCAATTCCTTATATATGATTCATCTAGGCATGTTATAGTGACTGTCGGTTCTCGTAAGCTATAACTGTTCTTATGGTTAATTAGTAGCTAATGTCGGTTCCCGTATGCTACATACCGCTCCGATGAATCTTTTAAGCTTTTAAGACTTACGTGCTTCCTTTGTCTTTTTAGTTCATATGGGTAGCTGCGTCGGTTTTCCGTATGCTACGTCCTTTCTCCATATGAGTTATACCCTGTTTAGATAGATGATGTTGGTTTCCATAAGTCTATCACTTTCGATAAGTCTTAAGGCGCGTCGGCACTAGTGACGGCAGACTGTCGTTTATCGTAACTTTTTGTCATTATGTGGTAGACGTTTATATATATGTCGTGTTGCATATAGTGGGCTAGTTTTCTTTCTTTTATTTTATTTTCTTTTTGCATATCATTTAAATGCATTTCATTTAGTTGCATTTCATATAGTTGCATTGTTTTTCTATTTTTCCTTTTATTTTTCTTAAGTGTGGTCACTGTCGGTTTTCGTAATACCACCTAGTTTATTTTTCTTTTTGAGTGTAGTTAACTGTCGGTTTCCGTAATACTACCTCGTTTTTATTTTATTTTTAGGATTTTTCACGTAGATTGCATTGTAATGCATTTTCATATAGTTGCACCTAGCCCTACTATTTTGTAATGTTCCATGTATAAGTTCCATCTTTACATGAGCTAAATCTGGAAAATCTTTCTGACTTCTTTTCCATGTATAATCCTCTATCATTATTAGATGGAGTTTGATGTTTCTGTTTGCACATGTGGTCTATATTATTCTGCAAGCTTCTGTGGCTTTATTCTTAGATGTCCTGAGTTTAAGTGTTGATCTTTCCATCTGAGCTATTATTTCTTTTTGATTATATCAAACTTCCATATTTAGACGCTTAGATGTTCTGTACTTTCCCTGTTTGATTTTTCCATCTGAAGCGATTCTATTTTGTGCTCTGTACGTTCTATCCCCCCTTGTCCCCGAGATATTTCCTTGTTTGTCAAGTGTGCAGGATCTTTGCGATAGCAATTGTGAGTTTCAGATGATATCAGTTTTCCGGTGGATGGTCCACGATCTATTGATTTCCTCGGGCATTTCTGGATTTGATGCTAGCCACTTCCGGAATTGCCACTTTCGAATTACAATCAGCTAAGTTCTTTATCTTTTCTTTTTTTAATTCTGCACAACATGAGGACATGTTGTAATTTAAGTGTGGGGGAGGGAATAGTTGGTTATGTGTATCTATCAAGTGCTAAATTTTCAAAAATTTTTGTTTAGTCCTGAGTAACATTTCACTGGCATGCTAGTTTTATAATCTGGCACCTTTAGTTGTTATCAGTAGTCATATCATGTTCTGAGAATAGGTTTAGTAAGTCGATACTCACTTGAATTTCATTTCACGAACCTATTAGATGAAGAGCCAAATATAGAATAGTTTCCGGTTAGTTAAAGGAAAGTTAATTCTCGATGCAGATAACACTTATTTAGCATTAATGAAAGTTAAGAACTAGTGCTATACTCACAGTTAGAATCTCAGTACCTTAGTGTTCTTGAGAACTTTGAGAGTCTTGAATGTGTTAGAAATATATTTGACCGAGAGTTTCCAAAGAGTTTGAAAAATATAAAAATATATATATCTATAAATAGAAATAAATGAATAAAATTTCTTTGCGGGAATTTTGTTTGTAACTATCACCTCGAGTCCATTTGGATGCTGCCCCAATTGGGGAGTGTGGTTTACCTTGGACAGTATGGGTTCGAGTGATCTCAGGGTGACTGCCTCTAATGTAGGGGAGAGTGTTATACTTTTGAGACGCGACGATAGGAAATATAAAATATAAAATGTATGCTTTTTGGAACTCTAAGTCAAGTTGATCTAAACCCAGTAGAGACCCGAGAGGTATTTTCTTGGCACTAAGTAAAGGAGTTTAATTGTGAGTTGGTTACTATGTTCTTGGTAATTAGTTTTTGTTAGGTAAGTCTTGTAGATAGAATGAAGTTTTCGTTTAGTTGACCGGATAAGCGTTAGTGCTTGATGTATTATATCGAGAGAGGATCGGTGGAAGTTTAGTAGGTTCGCACACACATCACCGAGTGAGGTCGATTTGCTTGAATACTAGCTTGTCATGATTTTGACTATATCTCGTGTCAGGTTATGTGGATTCTTGATAGTATGTTCTTGTTTTGTTTTGCTCGGGACGAGCAAAAGTTTAAGTGTGGGGGTGTTGTTCAGGGTCAAATTGTATGATTTTTATAGATATATTTTATATCAATTTCCCCCGTATATGTATTATTTTCATAGAAGTAGGGCTTTATATCGAAATATTTAGTAAATGATGTTTTTAAGAGGTTAATTGCAAAACGTAACGAATTATGTGCTTAAATGATGATTTTATGTTATTTTGGAAATACGTTACGCTTTGGTATGTTTTCCTATTGTTGTAGATACTCATTGATGATGGAAGAGAGGATTTTAGAGAGCCAAATTCGTGCTTGGAAAGGATCAATCAAAGTTATGGAAGATTGAAAGATATAAGGAAAGAAATCAAGCAAGATAAATGTCGGAAAATCAGGATTCCGAGTAGTGACGACCTTGCAACGCAGTTCTTGATATGATAACAACCGATTTTACTCTGGACCTCAAGAGAAGAGTTGTAGGGCTTGAAGAGAGGATTCTACAGGATTTTGAATCACTCCATTCCGACTTACGAGGCCCGAGATATGAGTGTTACAAGTTTGGATGCTGTTGCTGAAAATAGTGGACGGGCGTCCGGATCTTCAAACGGGCGTCCGGCACCGTTACTGTAGCAACCGCCTCGGATTTTCTATAAATAGCAGCGCGATTTCAACCCTAATTCAGACATAATTCGATTCCTATTGTTACCCACACATAAGAGAGCAACCCTAGGTCGCCCTGAGCCCCTTTTGGGAGGTGGGGTGGCAAGTTAGATTAGGTTTTATTTCGTTCGCTTTTCTTTTCTTGTTCGAGCATGATGAAAGGCAGCCATGGACAGCTTTGTGAAGCTTCTTTTCAGCAGCACTTTTATTTCTTTTCATGGATGATTTTGTAAGTTTTAGTTCAATTGTTTCTTTTCCTATGATTATTTGTATCGTGCAATTTATATCGGAAGATTATTGCTTGTTGATGCTACCGTATGACGGAAGTCGGTGTAGTTTAGATCACCGTAGGAAAGATTGGATCTTTAATCTATACATAACGGAAGTTCGTAGGTTAAATTTCTAGGTTTACGAGAGAACCACAATTTGATTAATTCGTTGCAAGATTTTTCTAGATTTGAATTGAGGGATATCACCGTTACCGGAAAGATGAGATTTTTCATGTATTTGTTTCATTACGTTATTCTTGTTCTCTTTCATGTTTCGAGATGCTATATGTTAATCGAATTTAGATAACGGAAGTTAATAAATTCGTTAGATTGCCATGATAGAGATTAACAATTATTATTCCAACAAACGGAAGTTGAGGGATAAGGTTGTTAGATTAGGATTTAATCCGTATCTTTGCTTCGTATACATGTTAGTTAAGACCGGAAGGTAAACTAATGAATGGCGTGATAAATCGGAAGAGGAAACGCTTCTTTAGATAAGATAATAATCCAAGATAACTTGTGAATGAATGTGTGTGAATCTTGTTTCTTTCGGTGGGGTGATGGTTGTTGGGAATAGGTTGATCATGGTTTGTTCATGTTTGTTCGGTTGTTAGTTAGTTTTTTTGTTTTCGTAGATGTAGTTTTATTTATGTTTTTATCGCTTTTATCCTTCCCCGGCTTTGGATTAACAATCCTCTGTCCAGTTATTTTCCGTTTTAGTTTAGGTTTAGGTTTTAGTTAATAAAGAAGGATTAACTAGATTAGATTCAATATCCCTTTTCCCTGAGGATCGATACCCGTACTTATCCAACTTTACTAGCAACTACCCGGTATTTGGCCGGTTAGGAGGTAGTTTTGCATGGTAGTATAGGTTTATAAATTTTCTTTTGTTTTAATGATGCAAAATCTCCCCAACATTGAGTACACTTGACTATTTCTAAAAATAGTCATAGAGATTAACAAACAATTATTTGTGGCATTAATTGTCATAAGACAACAAACATCGGTATGTTTAGGCTTTAGACAATTTTTCTAGAATTTATAACATTTTCATAAAAGGGTATTTTAGTCCTCTTTGGATAAGATACGTTTAACCCACATGATTCATAATCATATGGTTCAACATCATCAGAATGACGTTTAATTACACGCTTCCCTTCCATAGAGACTGTGCCTAGAGTAACCACAAATCAAGGATAATAGCCATACAAATATTCAGTTGAGATCTCATCACATATATCAACTATATAGTGACATCAATCTAGTATGTTAGATTCAGTGACCTTTCAACTTTATCGGAATAACATTTATTCTTTACAATTGAATATGTCTACTAAATCCTAACAAATAACTGAACTTGTGTCCTTCATAAGAACCGGAACATAATAACATTTATTTAGTTCCCTTATCAGTTTACTAGATCCAGAAGATGGTGAGTATTACAACGTTTGTTTCACCTTCCATATATGTATTCAATCTTTCTAATTTAATCACACTCGTAAGGTATCATATATCTTAGAGTTGACTTTGAATTTAGATAGATTTATCTCAACTCACTTGCCTAGAATAGAAACTTCAATAAGTTCTCTATTTAAGCATATGCCCTAACTTTCATTTTAATCCTTCAAGCACTTATAAATGTTTCTTAGTGTAGTCTTCATAAGACTTAAGAAAGATCACAAGAGCTATGTCTTTGATTTCCTTTCATAAAGAAAATTTAAAGTTAAATAGTTCATTTAACCTTTTAAATCGTATTTAAAACATTAACTATTTAATTAACCTTTAAGCAATGGTAGAATTAAGTCGATACTTAAATCTTATAATTTTGAAAACAACCTTTCCAAAATTAGAGTGGTCATTCTTATCCAACATTTGAATTAATTGTCATAATATGACTGAGTGATCATATTGGATCGTATCCAATGCCATGAGCTTCCGCTTTTTAATAATAATTAAAGTCTTGGAGTACTCCATCAAATATGTAGTCTCCTTGTCTCTAACTACTATAACGGGATCTCTCGTGTCATTGCTTATTTTAAAAGGATTAAAATTACTTAACCATACTTGAGAACGTTTCTCAAAAGGTAACAGTCATAATTTGGTTTTACTAATCGAGAAAAACATAAATATAAAGTTTGCTAAAACTACAACATAAAATGAAAATAAAAGAGTGTTGTTGTTTATACACGCAAAATCAAAAATGGTCTTTTGGTTTATGATTTTGCTCCCACTAGTCAACTACTTCCAATTGACTTTCAAGAATATTTCAAAAATTCTTTAGTGGCTGAGATCCCATCTAGTTACCTCGATTCCCGGCGGTGGTCGATCAACCAAGATAATTTCGATAGGTAGGTAACTCTTTACCATTCACATCTCTATGTGATTCTCAGTGGTTGACTAGTCAACTCTTTGGCGATACACATCACTATGTGTTAGTCAACCCCTTGTCTCTAAAGTCAGACGGCCCTGACGGTGGCCAATCACCGAAAGACTCTAGTCAAGTCATAACCCAATATTCACGAGATCTCATACGATCATATCTCAATAACGACGATATACCCGAGGTAGGTCAACTCCCGGCGGTGGTCGATCAGTTGGATCCGAACACAGGCTCTTCACCGTCGTTATAATATTGGGAGACAATATTTCGACTTGATTTTTGTCGTGGAAGTATTTTTCGTAAATTAATTCACTTAATTAATTTTAATTGCGGTCTCATCAAATATATCTATCTCAATAGACATACATCCTACACATTTCTCTAGATCGTGCCTAGTCATGCATCTATCGTATCATATAAAATAAATACAAGCACAAAATAAATAAATGCGTAAAGTAACCGGTATGATCATGGACTTTTCCTAGGTGCGGTTTCAAATACAAACTGACGAAACCGCGGGTCACAATCTAAGGGTAGCTGCAACCGCCAATAGGATCATTAATTCTCAATTCTCCAATGGGATCTTTATTTTCGTCTTCATCTTCTGCTCCATTCTTGTTACATTTAATTCTATCTAATAAAATAAATACACCCGCCGCACACGGGGGGAGCTAACGGGAATGGGATAAATGCAGAAAATAAACTAGGTCACGTTCTTCATAACGGCCTAGGACAATTTTTAAACCAACAGAAAAATTAAATCATTCACATATATCCTATCGGTCGAGTCCATGATCAATCGGGGTCCATATAATCATATTATATCTACTATATCTAATCCATACAATAAAATCTTATGAAAAAGATAAAATTAAAATTTAACTACTTGCGTCTTAATTAATCAATTAACATTTAATCTATTAAATAATTTTATCCAATCAATTAACTAATTAACATTTAATTAATTAAATGATTTTAATCGAAATAAAATTAACGATTAATTTAAAACCGATTTTAATTTTAATTTTAATTAATTAGAACTATTCCAAAATAAATCTAAATTAAAATTATTTCTCTTTTGTTTCTTTCCTTTTGATTCGTAATCAAAAGGGATGCCTTTGGTTTCCTAAACCAAATTTGGCTTAGACCTGACCACTTTCCAAAATCAAACTTTTGGAAGTGGCCTAGGCCTAGGCCTTTTACAAATCAAATATTTGGAAAGGGCCTAGGCCTATTCCAAATCAAATATTTGGAAAGACCAAATAATTTTGGTTTAGACCTGGCCACTTTCCAAAATCAAAATTTTGGAAGTGGCCTAGGCCTAGGCCTATTCCAAATCAAATATTTGAAAAGGGCCTAGGCCTATTCCAAACAAAGTTTGGAAAGACCATTATTATTTTAATGCCATGTGGCATCCCAATTGCCAAACTATTTAAACCATTGGTAAGCCATATGACACAACTAAACAAAGGAGATATCAATCACAACTATGAACCATATTGAATCACAAAACACATAAAACAAAAGTTCGGAGATCCGCCAGCATTGACCGGCCGACTGCCGGCGCAGCAGGCTGCCCTGCCGCCGCCGCCGCCGCCGCTGGGGTGGTGCCGCCGCCAGTCGGCCGAGCACCACCAGATCTCGTTTTTTTTTTCTTTTTCTTTTCGTGTATCAATTTTGCAAATAAAAAATCTTTCATCTTTTAATACGTGATTTAAACGATAAAATTTACTACGCAAAATAACATGCTTATTGCTTAAGCTCGAAGCTCTCTCTGATACCACTGTTAGGAAATCTACGCGGGAACGCAGCGGAATTCAAAAATTTATTTCCTATCGACCCAAGATCGACTTCATTTAAGCAATAAACAAATAGATAGTACGGTGGTTACCTTGGTTGATCTAAAAGATCGACGCTTTGACCTTCTAAGGAGAGTAGTTCTGCATAGAGCCGCCCAAGTGTTCGGCCTCTACCGCTAGTCCACACGAACGACCCGCCGGAATCCCATCATGGATTGCTATTGGAAAACTCCGGTTGCTAGACCGGCCTTTTTCCCTCTCTCCAACTCTCTATAGGATGCTCTCTATTTTACACAAGAACTATTAGTTCTTGGAATTGTGATGTACTAAAGAGCTTGACACCCACCTCTTATTTATAGTGCTTGACACCCACCTCTTATTATGGTAATCTTATTAATTAAATTGACAATCCAAATGTATCATATACACAATAAATTGCGCCAAACTCATTGCCAATTCACGTGTTGACCATATATATATATATATATATATATATATATATATATATATATATATATATATATATATATATATAAAATTAATAATATAACACTATGATTAATTAATTTGCAAAATACATGTGTATCATATACACATAATAATTTCGACATACATACATCATATGTATATTTAATTAATCAATATAATTAATATCTTGTATTATATTTATTCATAACAAATAAATACCACCATATTAATTTACCACTATAACCTTTATAGTATCGAGATAAACTTTCCTTATTTGGTTATCATCTATAACCACATTTTAATCCGACTAGATGTTCTTATGTGTGTGACCCGATAGGCTTCCGAATATGTTGGCCGTAGACACAAAGTGCAAATTACGAAAATGCCCTTCATGCCTAACGATCACGGGATAGCGTCTAGCAACACACCGTGACCCCCAATCATCGGAAGAGTCAAATGCAATGACTACTACCTTTCATGTGAAACAGTTACCGTGTAACATACAATCCTATCGCTGTAATAATATCCATACGGTCGTTAGTCGAGTGTCAAAACATCAACGACCGTATCTTACAATCTGGATATCATGCTCTCTCGAAGTAACTCATTTACTCCCACTTTGCAAAGATTCACGAGAGTAAGACATTCCTTATAAGAAGGCCATTTCGGATATTCGATCCCAATCATAGGATACGCGATTCCCGGACGACCAATCATGTATACTCCGCATGCTTCAGTATCACACCCAATCACTACCGCATGATCGCCCCGTGGCTAGGGGAAACCTCAATAGTGTCAAAGCATGACAATCCACACCGTGATGCCATGAAAACTCCGGTTTTAAGGATAATTACACAACCGCCACATAGTGTGACACTTAACCGTGTAAGTCGGTCAGTCTAACGTACGTATTCTCTAATACACGGCCACGTACAGTCCAAGCGTCCCTACACTTCGATAGATGAGATCTATCCCTGCCCTTAAAGACAGAAGACACCTAATACGTGCTAGTCTGTTTATACTATCAATGTCCTGTTTAATAGTACATCAGCCTAGAGACATTTAAGTATCAAACTTATTAAAGTGATTAGAGATCTCATCAACCATAATCGCCTATCATGGTTTCTCTATCACAGTTTAATACTAAGGACGTTATCATATAACAATTCATAATTGGTTCTTTAAAAGAACATATATATGACAACATAAAAGCCATTTAATATATGTATAAACATAAAGAAATAGTAAAAATGATCCGACCCGGTCGGATCCGGTCCAACCCGATTGGGTTTAGGACACTATTTCAACAGTTTTTTTATTTGAATATATATATATCCATATATATATTCGTTAATTGTCAATTAGGACACATTTAGAAAGATTTCATGATTTTAGGACTATAAGAAAATATTTTCCTCAAAAAGGATATTTTATCAATGAAAGTGAAAGTAAAACTGAATTTGAAATTGAATTACGTTTGGTTTTGTGCTGAAAATCAACGCAAGTCGTTTTCAAATTCACTTTGACTTTCACTTTCACAGGTGAAATGTCTTTTTTGACGAAAATCTTTTTTATAATTTTCTTGCCTGACATCTTCCATATTGTGTCCTTTAGAATCCTTATCCATATACTCCCTCCGTCCCATTTTATTTGTCCATGTTTCCTTTTTGGTTTGTCCCAAAATAAGTGTCCACTTTGTGCATTAATTTTTAAATTTCTTCAAATACCCTTCACTCTTTACAATATTTACAATAAAAAGTGTGTAGCATTAAATGTTCCAACAACAACTTAAAGGGCATAAGTGTAAAAATATTGGATTATTTAATGTGATTCAAAGCATTAACTACACTTTTCTTAATCTGTGTGAAAAGTCAAACATGACAAATAAAATGGGACGGAGGGAGTATATTTTAGGGGAAAATGTGTTAAGATTTTATTAATCTTACAATCTTTAATGCAATTGTTTATTTATTTCAACTGGGCAGTTGAGTTTTTTTTTACAAATCTCGTCAATGTATAGTAACCTGTGGGGAAGTTATTGGGTGCGACCCATGTAACATAATGTAGACCTTTTATTTCTAAACTGAATTCAAGTGTGTGGTCCAAATTTATTTACATGTTAAATCGGTGAAAATTAATATACTACCAAATAACTCCCTAACATGTGTATACCATAGACATGTTGGTTACGTAAGTTAATATATAATAAATATATGTAGTTATTATCCTCTTGTAACGGTTGATAATGCTGACTTCGCAACATAATTGAGTTTACATCATAATCAATATGAAATTATAATACAGATAAATGTTGTGTCATTGGTGATAACATATCGATTACACTTGTACCATTAATCTAATATAAAATATAAAAAACGACTGAGATGAATACCTTTAATGATGAATGCATTGATTTAAACTGTGTTTGTAACATCGTTTTATCCGTCACTTCATTCTAAAATATACAATCCACAGACTCCACGCAATATTTTATTTTGAGCATGCACAAATTTTTTTTTTCATTTGACATTAATTACTTGTTGACATAAAGTGGATCTCAAACAAGGTAGACACACTCTTATGTCCATCGTGTAATCAGATGGTCCAATAGAATTGACCACTTGATATGTGTGATATTGGTGGGAGATACTTTTGTGGTGTCTCCACACGTCTGGAGACTCCGTGTGGAGACACCATAACCACAAAGTTTCATTCTGTATTTAAACTGTGTAGTTCTGATCATTTCACCATTCAATTCACCTCAAAATTCTCTCTCCACCCAAGTATTTTCTGATATTGGTGTATCTAGACAGTGAGATTATTAAAGAGATGAAAATGACATAGCAGAGATTCTCATAGCTAGTGCATAGAGTCCAATATACTTTTGTTATATTAATATTTTTTTCGACAACCATGAAGCAAAATTTTGCTTTTAATTTATTTTTATATTAATTTTTGTTCTTCCAACCTTTAAAATAGTACAACTTTACTTTTGACTTTTTGGTTTGTTTAATGTGCTCCTGCACAAAGCTGTGATCTGTGAATTGAAATCTGACGCCGATAAATGTGTGTATAGACTGAGGCCTGTAATGTCATGTCTCTTCATCATCTAATCTGAGCAAAGTTGCTTCTTTTCCTCCTTTGTTTTCCTTTTTTTTTTCTTCGTCTGTATTCAAGCAAATGGCTTAGGAGGCGCTACAAAGCAAATGCCCCAAATTACCCTTCTGATCAATGTAAGCCTCCTGACACCCACAACCAGCACATGATTTTGTTGCATTTTCTTTTTGAATTTTTAGGTTCCTTTCTTTTTGAGATTTTTTATTTTTTATTTTTAATTTCATGTTTCAATATTCGTTTCAACATTCTTATTCCATATATATATATATATATATATATATATATATATATATATACCGTTAACAAGATAAATATGATAAAGTTTGGGACAAAGTGAGAAAGGTTATGTTATATCCGATTTATTTATTAGAAGTGATTGCATACACAACTAGAGCTGGTATCGGGTCGGGACCTGACCCGTAACTCTCCAACCCAATTCCAGTCCTGACCAGATTCGCGAATCAATTTTTTCTCGAAACCGCACCTGAAATGTGTCGGGACCCGACAATAGAGATACCCGAATGTTCGGGATCCCGTCAGGTCGGGAGAACATATCCCGAAAAATATACATGTTATTTTGAAATAAGACAATATAAAACACTTCAAAGATTGAATGGAAACTACCATCATTATAAAGACTCGACACTTCATAGCGGCTTAGGGTGAAGAAAGGCGGCGTCGAATGGTGAAGAAGATGGACATATGTTTATTATTGGGGTAAATTGCGTGTTCGGTTTCACTAATGCAATAAATTTAAATATAATAAATAGTAAATATATATATTATTTATAATCTAGGATAATATATATGTGTGTGTGTATATATATATATATATTATTTTTTATACAAAAAAATGTATATTATTATATTATTATCACTAGAAATAAAATAAATATATTATTATTTATTTTGTCAGGTCGGGTCGGGATCCCATCGGGATTGAAGTCTACCACCCGATTTATGTCGGGTCGGGAGAAACCCGAAATAATTTGGTCGGGAAAAGACCGGGTCGGAGATGGGTTGAATGTTGGGTCGGGTCGGAATTTCATGATATTTTACCAGCCCTACACAACGCAGGCATATATTTAAAATCCAGAATACTAAAACAATTTTTTTTTTGAGGGCATAAAACTTGTATTTTCTTATCAAAAAAAATGTGTTTAGAATAATTATTTATTTCATTTTTACCAATATGAAAGAAAAAAAATTCACTGTGAAATATATTGGATTCAATAATTTACAAAGGAAAACAAAATTTTTTTAATACAAAGGTATCATTCCCTCATAAATCATTATAGTCCATGTTGTACTTGAGAGTGTGTCATTGTAGTTGTCGGTCATTATTGAGATTTTACGATAAATTCTGTATTCTTTCAAGAAATATTTATGAGGTAAGTGAGTGTTATCTATATTACTAAATGCATAATATAAAATTGGAAAAAATTAGTTTTAGATCCACATTATTCACATTTATTAGGTTTTGATCCACACATTTTAGATAAAAGTTGCAAAAAGGCCAAAAATAATTGAACTAGACTAAATTGCCCTTCGTATCATCTTGTTCGCTACCACGATTAAAAAAAAGGCAATGGCAGGCAGTGGAGACAATAGCTCCAAATCATTCTCCAAATCAACATGAACTCCACCTGTATTCATTCCCCAAAACACATTTTCGATCACCAAATTATTGAGAAATAAAAGTAATAGCATGATATTTACCATCTCGAAAAGATTGAAACTTGACGGGCATCTTGGCTGCTTAATGTGGCCAATAAGTTCAAGCTTTAGATGGAGGAATTGAGACGCCGTAACCGAGGCCTAGGAATTGATCTGTGTGTTCATTGTATTTATGAAACGAGGGGGAATTGTGTTAATCTGGTTTTAATTAGACTTGTTTTTGTTTCACAGTTTCGGCTGCATACTATGCACATCTTGCTGCCTTCCATGCGCATTGCTACTATCAGCAAAGTATCTTCATGTCCTAATCAATTGCCTTTTGGCGGCTAATAATGCTTTGAGATTAAAGTTGGTTTCTTCTTTTTATTTCCCCCCGGCTTTCAATTTCATTGCTTTACCTCTGTTTTTCTGATCAGTTTTTTTACGGCTTTGCTCTGCATGAATTTTTTTCGGTTGTTTTTGGAGATGGAGATGGAGGGTAAAGGTCACGTTGTTGGTGTCGTGTCTTACACTAGAATGATAGAGGGGTATTCCAAAGTTGGTGATATGTGTGCTGCCCATTGTCTGTTTGATCAAATGCCTGGGCGTTTCAGGTTGTAGAATTGAAGGCTTTGATCATGTTATTGATTCTTTGTTTTTGGGATTGAAGCTTTTGATCATGTTATCGATTCATTGTTGTATCTTGGAATATGATTGTAGGCAGAGCAACCTTAATTTTTACATTTATGAAATTTCATAATTGTAACTATTTTCAATTTGCAATTGTAAATTCATTACATTGATATATACCATTCTTCCTTTGTTTTGTTGTTGTTCTTTAACAATTTGATTTTTTTGTGGCTTTGAAATGCTTTAAAAAGAAGTGTGATGTGGTGCTTGTGGTTATCAAGAAACGGAATCATTGTGATATTGATACTTTGATACTGTTACTGTGATACTGATAATGTGTGATGAGGCTGAAAAATTCATCAACAAGATTGAGTGGGTGTAACGGTGGATATCTGGATATAAAGAGTGTATGGAAGTGGTGGAGCTCGGTGGTGAAAGTGGTGGTTCTCAAGAACAAGATGAAGATCTTCAATAGCAATATGGGGGGTGTTTGGTGTTTTTGTGTTTATGAGCTGAGCCTGAAGAGGCTGCCTACGTACCCTTTGTATGGGATCAAGCCATGCGTAGTTCTGGAAAGTGAAGAACCCCCATTTTATGATGAAGGTGATGTGGGTATTTATAGAGGTCACAAGCAAGCCAGCTGGCAAGTCGGCAGGTTGAGAGCCTAACGGCCTGCTGAGAGCCTTGGCGGACTCGTTGAGGGACTTACGACCTTGATATGGGCCTTGCGGCTTGAGAGCCTTGTCTTTTCTTATATTATGTTGGCGGCTCTGGTCTCCGGAGGATCTAATGTCCTCGGGTTCACGGGCCGGCCCACTAGTCTGATAGCATCGCATAGGACCAAAGGCTTGGAGCGGGGCAGACAGTTTGTGAGTTCATGGATTGTGGTGACCGGTGGCTTAATCCATAATTTTGTGGGTCGGATAGACCCGAATAAGGATCCGTGGGCTGAATTACGATTTAGGCATATCAATGGCCCCCTGTTCCGTGTCTTAAGCATTTTCTTGAAATGTTAGGCAGGAAGTAAAGTCTATTCATGGATCTGTTGCCTTGGAACACTGTGATGGCTTGCTATTGTGGAGGATCGCTTTTTAGCTTTGTCTGAATGCCATACTCAGAGTTGGTCTTTTGTGGCTTGTGTGTTGTTGATCGATTTTGCCTCTTATGGCTCATGCCATGGATTGACTCTGATTTTTATGGCTTTTGAGAGCATTTGGTCTTATAGGAGAATCGCTCGAAGGCGAGTTCCAAATATGATGCCGAGCTGAAGTCAGACTTATATAGGATTCGCTCGAGGGCGAGTTCCAAACATGATTCTGAACTGAAGTCGGTCTTGTAGAAGATTAGCTCGAAGGTGAGTTCCAAACATGATGCCGAACTGAAGTCGGTCTTATAGAAGATTCGCTGGAAGGCGAATTCCAAACATGATGCCGAAGTGAAGTCGGTCTTGTAGAAGATTCGCTCGAAGGCGAATTCCAAACATGATGCCAAACTGAAGTCAGTCTTCTAGAGGATTTTCTCGAAGGCGAATTCCAAACATGATGCCGAACTAAAGTCGGTCTTATAGAAGATTCTCTTGAAGTCAAATTCCAAACAAGATGCTGAACTGAAGTCCGTCTTATAAAGATTAGCTCGAAGGCGAATTCCAAACATGATGCCGAACTGAAGTCGGTCTTATAAAATGCTTTAAGTGGCAATTAACATAGGCCTTTTAGTGGCTTTAAATGGCGGATAGCCTTAGCCTTTTTTGGCATGTGTCATGAACCGACTTTGCCTTTGGGGATCGCGTTATGAAGCGGATGACCTCGGGTGCCGCACTATGAAGCGGACTGTCTTATTGTGCCATGCTATTAAGAGGGCGGACTTTTGGTGCCGCGCTATTAAGCCGATGGACTTTTGGTGCCACGCTATTAAGTTGACGGTCTTATGGTTCCGGGCTATTAAGAGGACGGTCTTATCGAAGGCGCGCTCGAAGGCGAGTTCCGAATATGAAGCCGAGTTGAAGTCGGTCTTATCGAAGTCTATAAGTTGAAATAAACCTTAGCCTTTTAGTGGCTTTAAGTGGGGAATCTCCTTAGCCTTTTGAAGGATATATAGGGCGGATAGCCTTGACCTTTTGAAGTTATATTTGGGCGGAGTGCCTTAACTTCGTGGGGCGGCTTTGATGGGCGAATCGTTTTATCCTTTTGAGGGTCATATGGGGCGGATAGCCTTGACCTTTTTGAGTTATATTTGGGCGGAGTGCCTTAACTTTGTGGGGTGGCTTTGAAGGGTGAATCGCCTTAGCCTTTTGAGGGTCATATGGGGCGGATAGCCTTGACCTATTTGGGCGCCTTAGCCTTTTGAGGGTCATATGGGGCGGATCACTTTAACCCTTGTGGGGCTTTCAGTGGCGGATCGCCTTAGACTTTCGGAGGTTTTATGTGGCGGATCGCTTTATCCTTTTGGGGGTTTTCAAAAATAAGATAGCTCGTCCTGCCGATTTAGGACGGGAGAGTTCCAAAAATGAGCTAGCTCATCCCGCCACTTTGGGACGGGAGAGTTCCAAAAATAAGATAGCTCATCCCGCCACTTTAGGATGGGAGAGTTCCGATAAATATTATAGCTCGTCCAGCCACTTGAGGATGGGAGAGTTCAATAAATAAGAAGTGTAATCATTTAAGTTGTAGAAATAAAACCCGATGAGAGCTTGTACCTTGAGAGCTCATAACTTGGAGAGCTTGAGGGCTCGTAACTCGGAGAGCTTGAGAGCTCGTAACTTGGAGAGCTTGAGAACTCATTTTTGGGTGCTCACTTCGGTGGCCCCATTTTATACCTGGTGAATCTGTGGTGAACATGGTGGTCATGACAGAGACCGTTACTCTTCTGATCGTAACTTTAACTCGTGGCCGCTCTTCGTCCTCTTAATGTATATTCTTTGTTTTTTGCAATGACTTTTCCAAGTGCTTTTGAGTTTGTATCTTTATTTTTGCTCGAAATGTTCCCATTTTTCGAGTCCGTAGTTTGGGTTCGCTAGCCGGTGTAAGCGGGAATAGGCCCCCTTGTTTTGGCGATGTTGAGATCGCTGATTATCGAGCTCGGTAAAAATAACTGAATCGTAAAAATAGGACCTGTTGTTGTCGGGTCTTCAGTCTGAATTAAAAATTCCGATGTGTGGCCCCCTTGTTTCAAGCAAAATTGAAGGCGTACTTGGTTGAAATAAGTGTTGAGTCTGCACAATCATATGCCTGTTTGAAAATTTCCACTCTCGGCCCCCTTGTTTCGGACACGATTGAGATCGCGAGTAACTTATCTGGCGAGACTGTAATTAGAGAGCTCGTTGTTGGAGAGCTCATAATAAGAGAGCTCGTTGATAGAGAGCTTATAATGTGAGGGCTCGTAATCTTATCAACTCTTGTGACCTTGGCCTTTTTCAAATTTCTCTTTGTTTGTAATAATTTTTATTTTTCCACACTTGACCTGTGGCCACTGATTTGGGCTATGAATGCATGCTTGCTTCGTTTTGGTAATGATTTTGCCCAAGTGATTTTGAGCTTGCACCATTATTTTTGATAACGTTGCATCTGACGCGGAGTTGTCGGATTCCACATTGATTGCTGTAGAATATATGGACAAAAAGGGAGCGTTTGGACAGGTGTTAGTATTTTGGTTGTATGGAATAAGAATGTTGTACTAACACAAATATTCGTTTCAACATTCTTATTCCATACAACCAAAATACTAACACCTGTCCAAACACTCACTTTTTGTCCATATATTCGACCGCAATCAAAGTGCAATCCGACAACTCCGCGTCAGATGCACCGGCATAAAAAATAAAGGTGTAAGCTCAAAATCACTTGGGTAAAGTCATTACAAAAACGAAGCCAGCATGCATTCATAGCCCAAATCAGCGGCCACAGGTCAGGTGTGGAAAAATGAAAATTATTACAAACAAAGAGAAATTTGAAAAAGCCCAAGGTCACAAGAGTTGATAAGATTACGAGCCCTCACATTATAAGCTCTCTATCAACGAGCTCTGTTATTATGAGCTCTCCAACAACGAGCTCTCTAATTACAGTCTCTCCAGATAAGTTACTCGCGATCTCAATCGTGTCCGAAACAAAGGGGCCGAGAGTGGAAATTTTCAAACAGGCGTATGATTGTGCAGACTAAACAGTTATTTCAACCAAGTACGCCTTCAATCTTGCTTGAAAAAGATGTTTTAAGCTATGTGTTGCGTTTTAAACCTTGATTTTTGATCTAATAACAATATTTAAACATGAACAAGCCTTAATTGAGTTTTTGATGCGTTTAGTTCCGGCACCGAATGTACTCTTCAAGGGAGTAGAAGTTTGGGACCCGTTGTAAGAGCATGAAAGGCTTGTGCGTTGATGAGTTAGCACTCATTATTGTCTCTGTATGTGTTAGGATGTGTGTCTAGCGGTCTAAGTGAGGGAGTATGTCTGTTAAGGTGAGGCTTTCCTCGAAAACACTTAGGTGGCTAGTTATAAATTTAATAAATACATACTTGACAAGTAAAAGATTAAACATCATGTCATTCTTGGATAGCTACCAGAAAATATCGTGACGTGTGGGCGTTCCTGAAAGTGAATAACTCCATAGGTTACCAAGACCCTAAATACGAAGGGACTTCTCCGAACGTGTACACCCTCGGGCTTTCCCCCGTGGTTATTGGTGTGATCCACCAATATGTTGCATGGTACATCCCTAACCAGATGTGCATAGTCCCCTTGAGTGGGAATGTAACATAGATAAGTTAAGTTAGAAACGTATAGTCATGACATGTTGATGGACATGAATGTGAACCCTAGATTGAGTCGGTCATATAAAAATAACCAAGCAATTAAGTATCTTTTCTTTATAAATGTTATTTTAAATCTTAGCTTCTCTCTTTTATTAAGTATGTTGTACTTACCTCAAATGCTTGTTCTCTATGTGTTTGGGGATGAGAAGAAGAAGATGTTGATCCGAGCTACGATGAGGATTTCGATGACGACATTTGAGATTGTCTTCTTTTGGAACTTTATATTTATTGTTTCTTCATATGACTGTTTAGACTAAACTTTTCATTTGTTCTTTTGGAGTATGTTGTGGATCTGTGGAGACTTGTTGTTTATTTTCTTTTCTTTTGGAGGTTTCGTACGTTTCAAGTTTCGTTGTTATTTCAATGTAATAAACATTACATTTATACCTTTAGATTGTGTATCTATTCTTGGATGTTTTGAAAAAAAATTATACCCGAGTATTTTGCTTCCGTTTGCCTAACTCGCTACGACGTAGTAGAGGCTTACGTATAAAGTGAAAATTATTTTATTTTATACGTGCCGAACGTTCCTTTTTCTGGATAAGGACTCAGTGTCTAGGAACGGGCGTTACAGTCGGTATCAGAGAGAAGCGCCTTTTAGGCTTCCTTTCTTTTAAGATATGGTTTCTTTAGATCTTTTAGTAACGTTCAACTGGTTTCTTTGATCATCAGGATGGTGACCACAAGGGCTGGAGTGCATGGTGAAGAGACTTCAGGAGCTCGAGAAGATAGCCCGACCCCAGTTATTTGAGGTGGTTTTGCTATGTCAGAATCCGTCACCTCACCCTACCCATACCCCACGGCCTCAGACAAGCTAGTCGCCATGACCTCATCGGAATCCCACTCCACGGCCTCATGCAACCCCGTCACCGCGACCTCGTCAGAATCCTACCCCACGACCTTAGAGGAGTCCTACACCACGACCTCAACCAAGGTATACTTACATACGTGGAGAACCAGGGGAAGCCCCCATACGTGTAACCGTGATAGGGGATATTCCACCAGTATATATATCCCTAGCGACCAATATCTAACCTCCACCGGTCAGTGTCTACCCGCCACCCGTGAGCCACCCCTCTCCACCAGTGTTCCATCACCAATAACCCCAGACTTTCTATCCACCCCCAGTTGGTCACACCTTTCGACCTACCATACCACCTTCACCGCGCTTTCATCACCAGCAAGGCGTAGGATACCCACCATATGGTTTCTACCAACCTCATCACACCCCACAACATCACCAGAGATATCACCCTTACCAGACTGAACCTCTTGTGATCCCACTGCTACTACCTCAACCGCCATCATATCCTCAGCAACAAATACCCTTCGAGTATCCACTTGTTTACCAACCAGCCCCACCAGTCAGACCACCACCGGATTTTGAGCAGGCACCGCCCATAGATTGGTACATGAGGCTAAAAAGAAACCGAATTCAAAACTTCCATGGAAATGTGGAGCCGTCAAAGGCTGAAGCTTGGTTAAGGAGTTTTGAGAAGGCATGCCAGAACATAAACATTCATGAATCTGAGATGGCACAGTTATCAGTCGATTTTCTTTTGGGCATGGTTGAATCATGGATTGATGCCATTGAGAGCGGCAATGGTAAAGTTACAGATTGGGAAGGATTTAAGACCTTGTTTTACAACGAGTACTTTTCGGCGACAGTGCAGGCTAATAAGGCGAATCAGTTTCTAAGTCTCAAGTAAGGCGTCTATTGACAGTTTCTCAATATACCAACAAGTTTAACGAGTTGGGTAGGTTCTACCTGGAGATCATGAGGGTTGAAGAGAAGAAGATGGTGCTCTACATGGAAGGATTGGCCCGTGAAATTCATGCAGGGATGTTGGGTTTTACGCCGAAGAATATGGCCGAGATGCTAAACAAGGCCTTGGAGGACGAGACTTTTAGGAATGGACCTTCAGTCGTTGTTGGTGTTAAGAGAAATTTTGGAACTAGTCAGGGCCACGGTCATGGAGCACCACAACAGAACGCTAAGAAGATAACATCTCCTTCAGTCGCTAAACCCCCAATCGGTGCACCGCTTTGCCCAAAGTGCAACAAGCATCATATAGGTGAGTGCCGACAACATACAAGCGGTTGCTACTACTACAGAGATATATGACATTATGCAAGGGCATGTCCAACCAAAGGAAACCCAAGCCAAGGAAGCAGGAAATGTGGCCCAAGCAGACCAGTTCAAGTTTTCGCAGTGGATGCTGGGTATGCTGAGCCAGATGATGATGTTCTTTCAGATACCTTATTGTTTGTTCTAATTTATTAAAGTATCTTTATAGTGCGTTTATTCATGATTTAATTGTATTTAAATAAATGAATCTACATCTTAGGTACAATAATGTCAGATAACCTAGCGGTCACGACTTTGTTTGATACGGGAGCTTCTAACACATTTGTGTCAACTAAGATTGCTAAAAAGTTGAATCTACCTTCAGAACCCTTAAGAAACACCTTTGAGATAACCACACAGTTAGGAAAGGTAATTAAGGTAACTAGGACGATACCTCAAGTGGATGTTCGAGTTGTGTCTTATTAATGCAAAAGTGTTTTCGGATTTCGATGTAATTCTTGGAATATATTGGCTATCCAAGAATTATGTTCACTTGGATTGTAGAGAAAAGATAGTGACCTTCAAAGTACCTAGGAAATCATCTAAGACTTATCAGGGTAATGTTTACAAACCAAGTAAGAAGAGTCATCCTATAATATCAGCGGTTATGGCGATAAGAGCTTATCAAAAGGGTTGTGAAGGTTACTTGCTATACGCAGTGGATGGGGAACAAGTGAAACCTAAGTAAGAGGAAACCCCGGTAGTAAAGGAGTACCCTGAGGTGTTTCTGGAAGAGCTACCAGGAAACATGCTGGATAGAGAGATTGAGTTTGAGATCAAGTTAATACCAGGAGCGGCACCAGATGCTAAGGCACCCTATAGAATGGAACCAGCTGAATTGATGGATTTGAATGATAAACTAAAATATATGCTCAAGAGGAACATAATTCAACCTAGTACATCGCCTTGGGGAGCCCCAGTTTTGCTCATATTGAGGATCAACAGTTTGTAGCGCCGTTGTTAGCGAGATTAGAGTTGATGGATGATATTCGGGAAAAGCAAGATGATGATCCAGTGGTGGTTGATTTGAAGCGAATTGCAAGGGAAAAGACTACCATGGGTTACTTTTTAGACAAAAATGTTAATCTATGGTACCAGGATCGTTTGTGTGTGCCAAATCTCGGTGATTTAAGGCAAAGAGTTATGGAAGAGGCACATAGGATTGCCTTTGCAGTTCATCTGGGAGCTACAAAAATGTACAGGGATTTGAAGGAGCATTTTTGGTGGCCTTCAACGAAGTTGGAAATCGCAAAGTTCATGGCAGAGTGTGATGTATGTCAGAAAGTTAAGGCGGAACATAGACGACCAAGAGGCATGCTTAAGTCTTTGGATATTCCAGAGTGGAAATAGGACAAGATCACGATGGACTATATCACCAGGTTTTCGAAAACAAGGAGTGGACATGATGCGATTTGGGTAATTGTGGATAGATTTACTAAGTCCGTCCATTTCTTACCAACTAGTCCTTGAAGAAGATGACAACACTATACTTGGATAATATAGTAAAGTTGCAGGGAGTACCTATCTCAATAGTTTCGGATCGTGATCCTGTTAGTAATACCATCCGCAACGGAAGCGATTTAAGGATCTAGATCTATAAATTACACGTAATAAAATAACTAGATCTACATCTACAAGGGGGTTGTAGAACATACCTCTTGGATCTCAAAATCCAAGTTGAAGAACCGCAAAAGGATGATTGAAAGATTGTGTGAAGAGCACTACGATCTTCCGTACGTGTGATCCAAGCAACTCCCGGTGGAAGGAAATTCTCGACTCGAACCCTTCCGATATGCTACCCGGAAAAACCTCCAAGATTTTTCCCCTCTTATTTCCCCTTGACCGAAAATTTTCTTCTTCCTCTCTAAGAGGAGAAGTCGAATTTTACATGTGTGTCTAAGGCTTGGGAGAACTCTCTTTATATAGGAGAGTAAAACTTAACCTCCAAGGATTTTTATTTTGCAAATAAATAATCCAATAAATAAAAGATAATTCCATAATATTCTAGAACAAATCTAGAATAATATTTATCTTTATTTCTTACCATAAATATTAATCTAATAAATATTTTATGCACATGTCTTATTAATACACAAGAAAACAATTTCTTGTTCCATAAAATAAGCATGGGGCGAAAATCACCAATATTGACCTAGTCAATATTAATTTTGCCATTACACAATAATTGGGCCAAGATTATGAAAAATGTCTTTTCCACATATTTAATTATTTAGCCCAACTAATTTAATAGTCTACTAAACAATTAATTCACATATCGTTTTAATAAAGTCCAACAAGAAATAAATTAATATTATTAGGATTCGACGTCCGAGAATAGCTATGCTATATTTGGAGGCACGTCGGGGACCATGGACTAATAATCAGAGGCTCCGATAAATCAAATAAATAATTATCTTACGAACAGAATAATTATATTCGATAAATCAATCACAGGAATATGCCACCATAATCTCGTGACTGCACTCCTCGGATTATAAGATTATATTTATCTCCTCACGAGAATAATAATAAGCGTCCATTGATATAATCATTACATATGGATTAATCCTCCATAGACTGTTCATTCTAAATTGGGAAGTTACCGTTAACCCTTTTTAGAACCTCTTATCCTTATTTACCATTAACCCCCTTGTGATCAATTAATTCATACAACTCACTGGTAGCTAATCAGTGTAATATGAAATCGCGCGATCAATCAGTTTCTAGGATTAACAAATAAGGGAACTGTCTATCTACTTCCATAAATGGAAGGAATGGATTCCGTATCTGTGATAACACAGACTACTCACTCAATTCAGTACAATGCCAAGATGGGGTAATTCAGATCACAGACCCAGTGTAATCCTTAACCGTCAAGTCAAACCTCATACCGATTCAAGCAGTTGACTGTGATCACCTCAGGATTAAGATATATCCATAAATATGATCATCCATTGATTCGATAAGACTTCTCGATTACGGAATTATATCGTGAACTCTAATCAAATCGGTCCAGCCCTATATGATATATCTATCATATATAAATGCCCCACTAGGTTCTCTTAGCCGAAAGTCCGGATAAGACAATCACACCAATTGTGTTCTGGGCGCATTAATAGCACGTTAAAGGAGAGACCCGATACTCTCGATTAACTTCACTACGGGCTAATTGTATTTTAAGTACATCTTCACTAACTCAATCCTCCCGTGTATATCCCATACACTGAGTTAAGTGATTACATAAACGATATACTTTAGGGTTTTCTATAGTGTAAATACTATTGTCACATCGGTGAATATGAGAATAATAAATATGAATAATAATATCATTTCATTTATTAAATAAAACAATTACAAAATTGTCTTTCGGGCATCACACCTAACAATCTCCCACTTGCACGAAAGCATGTGAATAATTGTTTTAGAGCACACCCTATTATTTAAAATACAACAAACTACATCTCCCACTTGCTCTAAAGCAATGGAGACCCATCCCGTATTTTAGTACCCACTAAGCATATCATAACCATTCAGATTCCAAAATACACACCGAGTATGCCGTCGTAGGATAGGTCATTGACTCGGGAAGTACCTACATCCGAATGTCATGGGTCTTAATGATTAGTCTGGTTGTCAGCTCGAGACGATCTGTAGAATCGAAACGTTACCGGTCCATCTAATCATGTGGTACTTTCCCAATATGCTTTTGATCTCCAGTGATTTCGAAAATCCTTATAAGCTACCCCTTCATCGTTTGCACAATGATGTGGTATCGGCTTCCAAATCTAGAATCACTCCCAGATATGAAAAGGAAATCCTTAAGCTATATCGCCTCTCTAGCTACTACAAAAGCCGCTAATCACCCAACTAGTTAAAGTCGAGTTGGCGTTGTTGGATTCCTCCAGGCAATAGCTTCAACACAAGAGTAAACACTGAGCCCGATATCGACTTAACGATCATCCTCAATCTGACTTAAAGTCAAAATCAGTGTATCACACATATCCAAGTTCACACATGAATATGTCCGCATATTATTCCTCATTCTCTCAAGATACTAAAGGACATACTAAACTTGCTTTGTTAACCGCCGAATCTAAGATTCGATCAAAATTGACGTTCAATAACCTGACCATCTCTTACTAGAAAGAGAATCTATCCCATTTCTCTTGATCCGAAGATTTAGAGAGTCATTCCTGAGGCATAGGGTAGAACTTCCTCGTTGAATGTTGCATACACGTACCGCATCATCTTAACCAATAAGATGGATGGGAAACCGATGATCGATTCTAATGAATTCGACCGAGTCAAACTTTTTAGGATGTTGTCTAAATCTCTGTTGCAGAGAATTGTGGCATTGTCAGATTCTGACTTCAGATAACACACCCATGTTGATTCCAAATACATATGTATATATATTTACTACTGTACTAAAATTGATATCCAGACTACAAAAGACTTATCAATATTCTGGTCAAATCCATATATTGTAGAAATATATGACTTCCAATGACCGAGAGGTTTGCTTTTTATCCACCAAGGAAATAAGCCTTGACAGTCATCCTGTCATAAGTTCATAAGGCAATACCCTTCTGTTTTGAATGAATCTAGACTCCGTTTGTTTGGCAAGAAAGTCTCAGGGAATCACCCCTATTTTCTTTTGAACGAAATCATGCAATACTAAGTGGTAAGAGAGTCCATGGTCTGATTAACTCTCTACTTCTTAAGGAATTACTCCTAGACCACTCAATCTTTGCTCTGAAAGATAAACTTTCCTATTCATTCTACTCTTTTCCGTGTAGATCCAATTACACCCACTAGGCCTGAGACGCTCAGGTGGTTCTACAAGAGCATGAACAGAACTGGACTACCGAACTCCATTCACAGGGTTATGGCTATTAAACCAACCTCTATTATCAGAATCCTATACTGCTCACAAAAGAGCCATAGGTCATCAATCGATCCTCAGACTACAAAGTCCGCAGAACCCGTAATGGGTAATGGATAAACCATACTCCCAATACTTACTGGGTGGATCGAAATTCTGATCTAGTTTAGTAGTATTTAGTGTTATCACCAACAACTAATGTTGGATGTGGTCTGATTTTAATCAGTTAGTAACTACCTTGAGTAAACGTACTTCAAGGATCAAGGTTTTGCTGTTTATGGACTCTATCAAAAAGGATGCAACAGTATAACAGTCCCTTCCCGATTCCAAGAATCCAGTATCTAACCTTTATACTCAATAGGTTAAAAGATATAGCACGAATGGTCATTGACCGAACGTATGCGCGAAATTCCCAGTCTTACCTTCAAGCACCGTGTGCTAAATGCTTATATTTACGGAAGTGGGGTGAACCGAATCCACACCTTATCCATAAATTCCAAAGCATATTCTAGGTAGACTTCTCGGTCTTACATGTCAATGTAAACCGTTATTTCGCTTCCAATATATTTATTGAGTTAAGCAGTGTATTGTAGCACATCTAAAACTATATAAGGCAATTTAACGGTTTCATACTTAGTGAGAACATGTCACTATGAGGCAGGCTGAGCATCAGTCTCGTGGACTATGAATGGCCTATTCCGAGTATAGAATACTCTATCTCTATTGAAAATAGAGAAACCTCAAAATATTTTGGATAAACTTTCCGGAGTGTTTGAATAGTTATCAGACAAGAAGTCACTACTCGGAAGCTCCTACTAGCTTGTATCTTTCATCAGACCCCGAAGGTCGTCATGAACAAGCTATGTTACCTCTTTATAACCATTATCCTTTCCCGATTGAAAGGAAACTTAGTCATTGAACCTTTGACACAATCTAACCAGACTGGGAGAAAGGAATCACCCTGAGACAGTCTTCAGGTCTTGTCTGTTAGGGACTATGCACTAACTATGGAATATGAAGAAGCGTTTATCTAAATATCAAAACCAATTGCTTTTAATAGTTCTTAAGATGTGTTTTATATACATATTTCAGCAGTTCTAAGTGGTTTTGACTTTATCAAACAAAAGTCAGAGTCTTGGATTCGTAGTACAAATGGTATATTCACTTTCTATACGATAAACAAATTATCGAATAGAAGGTAAATCCATTCGTTCCAACTAATCTAAAACAGAAAATAATTTTTCCGTGATATCCAAGGATTGAATCCGAGATTCATTTCCTTATATCACTCCCACTATTCTAGCTAAAATTAACTGCCCGTTGTTTACTCCTTTAATCGTTAAATGCACTGCTACCTTGTTCTTCCAAAGAACTTAGCTCGAGAAAATCGCCAAGGATTCATAGGTTGGTGATCCAAAATCACTGTCCTTATCCTATGATTTTCAGTTAATTAATTTTCGGTTCAGCCTTAAAGTTTTCTCAGTTTAGATGACTAACACTTTTAGACATATTCTCCCATTCTTGACTTTTCCGTGAATGGAAACAGTCTTGAACCAGCGGTTCGTTTGAGTAGACACTACTCTTGAACCGTGGGATGTCCATTTCGAGTGTTACTCATCGGGACTTCTCGGATTTTCTAATATACCAGAAAAAACAACAAATCATAACATTAAAGCTCCCACTAGTTTATCGCTTCCAAATACCGTATAACGAGCAATGCTTTATTTTTTTTATTTTCTGATTTTTTTTTCGATTAGAAAAATCTTTCGTACATAGTTCCAATGTTTCCAGAAAAACAACAAATCATAGAACTCCCACTAGTTCATCGATTCCAAATATCGTCCAACTAGCAACATTTCATGACTTTCCGGTTTTTCAATTACAATGGTTACGTGTGTAGTCAGTTACACTTTTCTAATATTCTAGAAAAACAACAAATCATAAAGCTCCCACTAGTTCATCGATTCCAAATATCGTCCAACTAGTAACACTTCATGATTTTCCGATTTTTCAATTAGAAAATTACTCGTGTAATCACTACACACTCAAAATTCACTAGAAGAATTTTTAAAGTCCGAAATCACCTTTGATCAAACTAAGCTTGTCTCCCATTTGACACGAATGACACTAGTGACATACCTATATGTCACTCTGGTTTTAAAAGGCTTAAGAGAAAATATCTCTTTCGAAAATTAATTGCATTATCGATTAACTAGTTCAACGTCGTAGTTACTTTCCACTTTTTAACGAAGTCAATACTAGTCAATTAATTTTTAAGCAATTTAGAAAGGGATATAATGCTGTAAATAAAATGACATGTATTAATTCAAGTTTAACACAACTATATGAGTTTATTTTAGGAATTGTAAACTAAAATTAAGTCTACTCTACCATTCCAAGGTTTTAACCTCGCATCTCAGTGCCGCCTTAGGGTAGGTCAGAGAGATGACGGTTAAATCGAGACAATCTCATCAATGAATAACTTGTGAGAATCGAACAACCCACGAGAATCGAACATCCCTTTATTCATTGACTACCTTCCTTTTTTAGCCTAGATATTATCAAGAATATCCTTTATGAGTGTGACCTACTATATCGGATCTCTTAGGTACGCCCCGAGTGTGCCGTCTTAGGATAGGTCAGTGACCCGACGAGTACCCGGAAATCCTATCCTTTCGGAGACCAAGCCATGAATGTTGATAGGGGTGAACACCATCCTTAGGGGGACGAAATCAAAGTGCCTCGAGGCGTCACCCTTCTCTCACTTACTTGTATCTATAGTAGAGGCCGTGGGGTTGGCTGTCGCCTCCCCCGCTCCCACTCAATATTTTGGAAGTGGTGGTGGGTTAACTAACCACGTCTTTTTGATTTTACATAAAAGCACATCAAATCAAGGATTCCGAATGGTGTCGGTAACGTAAGCAAGCCTACCCGTCCTATGCGTTGGAACATATGTGACAGTCGGACGACGTCGGGTCAAGAGAGCCCCATTGAGATAAGAAGGAATCACCCCTCCGCTCGTTCGTGTAGCTTAGTCTTGCCGGACCCCCGTGCATACATCACACTAGGAGGGTTAAGTCGGTCGAGCCTAGCTCAGTTGACCACCCAACCTATAGGCGAACCGTTTTTATCCAAGATTTGTTGTTCTTTTACCATCATTCAATCTCGTAGACACTACGAATCGAAAACGTGATCTCGTTTGGGTTTTTAAGGCGGTTCACCGAGAACACACACCGAAAGGCTTAACGATTTCATAACCCGTCCTCGGATCTTTAATTAGTTACTAAATTAATTAATTACCACGTATTAATTAAATTTCAACTAATTACGCGAGTTTGTATACATGCCAATTTTAATTACCAAAATTAAAATTCTACATGTATGCATGAAGTGGATTTATGATATGATGCATGTCATGGCAATTCTGATTTTATATCTATTTTATGATCAAACACATAAAAAATAAATTGCGGAAAATTTAAACACCGAGATGGATTGTTGGTACCCCCGACTAACCTATTTTCTAAGGAAAAGTAAAAATTTAATCTAAGTCTTCAAATCTCGATCTTCGATCAGGATCTTGAAAATTTCCGGATCTTCAAAGCTTCGATCTCGACACGAACCACGAACGACGAGAAGATGAGGCCGTAATATACCAATATATTTTAAAATATATCTATATTAAATTGTTTTTGAAAAATATACCATATTTAAAATCAATATATTTAGAACGGATCTATATTAAAATATGAGAATAATAGATCACTGTCGATATTAAAATATATCCATATTATCAATATATCAAATTGATTAGCGGATCTACCAGATAAATTTTTATTTTATTTTTCTCATGCCTGGTGATCTATATTTATACGTATAAAATATTAGATCTAGGAGTGGTAAACATGTAGAATTTTGTCCCAATTTTTTATTGGGGCCGATGCACATGCAAAATTTTTTTATGTCATGAATGTTGTGGTTTGAAGAGATGGATTGTGGTTGGTACTGTTTACCCGTAGATCTATTTTGTAGCTCTTTTGATTAATATCACTTGAGCATAGGACTTGTAATTTAATTTTATGCAACTCGAAAATTGTAAAGATGGCTCCTTTGTAATTTTAATTTTGTTCCGGGTTCGAGACGACGATGATCATGGTGTTGAAGTTCATCAAGAAGGTAAAAACGGGAGGAGGCCGAATTGTTTAATTTTTTTCCAGCAGCGGCAGCATTGCTTCTTTCCTTAACTTGGCTCTGCTACCACTGTTAGTAATACCATCCGCAACGGAAGCGATTTAAGGATCTAGATCTATAAATTACACGTAATAAAATAACTAGATCCACATCTACAAGGGGGTTGTAGAACATACCTCTTGGATCTCAAAATCCAAGTTGAAGAACCGCAAAAGGATGAATGAAAGATTGTGTGAAGAGCACCACGATCTTCCGTACGTGTGATCCAAGCAACTCCCGGTGAAAGGAAATTCTCGACTCGAACCCTTCCAATATGCTACCCGGAAAAACCTCCAAGATTTTTCCCCTCTTATTTCCCCTTGGCCGAAAATTTTCTTCTTCCTTTCTAAGAGGAGAAGTCGAATTTTACATGTGTGTCTAAGGCTTGGGAGAACTCTCTTTATATAGGAGAGTAAAACCTAACCTCCAAGGATTTTTATTTTGCAAATAAATAATCCAATAAATAAAAAATAATTCCATAATATTCTAGAACAAATCTAGAATAATATTTATCTTTATTTCTTACCATAAATATTAATCTAATAAATATTTTATGCACATGTCTTATTAATATACAAGAAAACAATTTCTTGTTCCATAAAATAAGCATGGGGCGAAAATCACCAATATTGACCTAGTCAATATTAATTTTGCCATTACACAATAATTGGGCCAAGATTATGAAAAATGTCTTTTCCACATATTTAATTATTTAGCCCAACTAATTTAATAGTCTACTAAACAATTAATTCACATATCGTTTTAATAAAGTCCAACAAGAACTAAATTAATATTATTAGGATTCGACGTCCGAGAATAGCTATGCTATATTTGGAGGCACGTCGGGGACCATGGACTAATAATCAGAGGCTCCGATAAATCAAATAAATAATTATCTTACGAGCAGAATAATTATATTCGATAAATCAATCACAGGAATATGCCACCATAATCTCGTGACTGCACTCCTCCGATTATAAGATTATATTTATCTCCTCACGAGAATAATAATAAGCGTCCATTGATATAATCATTACATATGGATTAATCCTCCATAGACTGTTCATTCTAAATCGGGAAGTTACCGTTAACCCTTTTTAGAACCTCTTATCCTTATTTACCATTAACCCCCTAGTTATCAATTAATTCATACAACTCACTGGTAGCTAATCAGTGTAATATGAACTCGCGCGATCGATCAGTTTCTAGGATTAACAAATAAGGGAACTGTCTATCTACTTCCATAAATGGAAGGAATGGATTCCGTATCTGTGATAACATAGACTACTCACTCAATTCAGTACAATGCCAATATGGGGTAATTCAGATCACAGACTCAGTGTAATCCTTAACCGTCAAGTCAAACCTCATACTGATTCAAGCAGTTGACTGTGATCACCTCAGGATTAAGATATATCCAAAAATATGATCATCCATTGATTCGATAAGACTTCTCGATTACGGAATTATATCGTGAACTCTAATCAAATCGGTCCAGCCCTATATGATATATCTATCATATATAAATGCCCCACTAGGTTCTCTTAGCCGAAAGTCCGGATAAGACAATCACACCAATTGTGTTCTGGGCGCATTAATAACACGTTAAAGGAGAGACCCGATACTCTCGATTAACTTCACTACGGGCTAATTGTATTTTAAGTACATCTTCACTAACTCAATCCTCCCGTGTATATCCCATACACTGAGTTAAGTGATTACATAAACGATATACTTTAGGGTTTTCTGTAGTGTAAATACTATTGTCACATCGGTGAATATGAGAATAATAAATATGAATAATAATATCATTTCATTTATTAAATAAAACAATTACAAAATTGTCTTTCGGGCATCACACCTAACAGATCCGAGGTTCGTCAGTCGGTTTTGTAAGAGTTTACAAAAGGCCTTTGGCATCAAGTTGGATTTGAGTAAGGCCTTTCATCCTCAAACAGATGGACAATCTTAAAGAACCATCCAAACACTTGAATATATGCTAAGAGCTTGTGTTTCCGGGGGGGCCCGAGCCATCAGTGAGATACCACTCTGGAAGAGCTAGAATTCTAACCTTGTGTCAGGACCTACGGTCGCATTCCAGATTATCCAGATGCTTACGCTGGATGGAATGCCCTTAGCAGTTTTGGCTCTTACATATCCGTAGTTGGGATTTGTCGTTTTTTCGTGGTCGTAACAATCACTTCAAGCAGTGGAAAGAACAAAAGATGTGCTCCAAGTCCTTGGCTGTTGAATAGGATTCAACCACACCGGAATGGATGGTACAAAGTCCTCCAGCTTTTCATACTTTTGGAGAACTTCCAGCTATCAAGGATACTCTAAATGCTCGACAGAGGAGACGATAGTGAAGTAAAAGAAGAAAAGATCGCCCACTGCTACTAAGAACCTAACAGAAGCGAGTCAAGTGCGAGTAACAAACGAAGGAAAAGCTGTAGAGTGTATCGATCAACAACACAATATCCCTAAAGAAAGTGCCTAGCCGAATCCAAGTAGGCGATGCGAATCTATGCTTTGAGTCTGCTGAACCTGACCCACGTACCACTAAAGAAAGTAGGAAAAATCATATGAGAAGAGAAATTCACAGAAGGTTGGAAAAGAGAGATGGATCTACTCCTTCGGCTTTGCCCGGAAGTACCTTCTCTGCCCGCCTACCTGACTGAACATGAATCTTTGTGATGACTCAAAAAGCATTCGACTTCCAACAAATGCAATCCACGCTTCCTTCTAATGCTAATGCATTCTTCCTTCTCATTTATTTTCTTTCTTTTAGTTGTGGAAGCTTCCGCGCCAGCAAGATAGGGCGAAGCTAAACGAGAAATTTCTATCTTATTAGTAAGAGCAATCAAAAAAGAGCGTTAACGAGCAAGAAAAGGGATGCGCGTTAGCGCAACGTCTTTCGCACAGCTCAATCCGTTCCTTCTTGCCTTTAAACAGATTATAATCTAAATAGTTCTAGTTGGACCTTCTTTCTCAAAGTCAAGCGAGAAAACTACAAGCGCGCTCCGGCTTTCGAGCCTCCCTTCTTGCTTTAGTTTTCAATAAGGCTCGTGCGGGCGCTCATCCGGCTCCCTTCCGGCCCGGAAGTTCGCTTCGGGGACTAGCTTCTACCGCTAGCGCTTGGACTTGGAAGCAAACTAAACTTGAATCAATGAATGAATGAAAAAACCGCTTACCGAGGCAAACGTGGGGAGGACAGTTTGTTTGAGGACCCGTTGGTCAAAGGAAAGGAGAGGTCCTTATTCCGGGACGGAGCCGTATGAGGCGAGAGTCTCACGTACGGTTTCTTTGAGAAGGGTGTGATACCACCACCTATCGGGCCGACGAGCGGTCCACGGAAGCATCCTTACTCACCCGGTTCATGCACATCGCTCTCTTCGGGAGGTTGGCCGCCTATCCTAGATCTTCCCATTTCTAAGAAGATCCCGGGCTCGATCCGGTTTAGTATCAAGGTGATTCTTTTTCTCTTCCTATATATATGGGTCCGTGCGGCATTTCCACGATATCGTTATGATCAATTAATGGGACTTGGCCGGAAAGTGTTCTTGCCTCTATCATTAGCTCGGGTAGTCCCCGTTTCTGGTGTTTTAGTCACCTTTCAATGGCTCCCTTAATTATGAAGTAAGCGGATCATGGGAGGATTACCTACCTATAGCGGAGTTTGCCAACAACAATAGTTATCACACAAGCATAGGCATGTCACCGTTTGAAGTGTTGTATGGGAGAAGATGTAGAACGCCGTTGTTTTGGGATGATTTCAGGGGGAGACAAGTCACCGAGCCAGATTTAGTTGAACAAGCTAAAGAAAGAGTTCAGTTGGTTAAGAAGAATCTGAAGGCAGCACAAGATGGACAACAATGTTGGGCAGATGTCAGAAGAAGACCTTTTGAGTTTGAAGTTGGTGAAAGTGTTTATCTGCGAACATCATCGATGAAGAGAGTGAAACATTTTTGGCAAAAGGGAAAGTTAAGCCCAAGAAACGTTGGACCTTTTGAGATTCTGGAAAGAGTTGGACCCTTGGCTTATAAGCTTATGTTACCAAAATTGATGTCAAGAGTCCAAAATGTTTTTCACGTATCGATGTTGAAGAAGTGTTTGACAAAGAATGATGTTGAAACTACAGTTGATCCGGAAGTTCTTCAAGACAATCTTGCATACGATAAGAAGCCGATCAAGATTTTAGACTGGAAAGAAAAGATGATCAAGAGACGGATGATCCTTTTGGTTTTGGTGCAATGGAGTAATCATTCACCGAATGAGGCCACTTGGGAAGTAGAAGAGGATATGATCAGTGAGTTTCCAGAGTTTGTGGTTTTACCAGGTATGTTCTAGTTTCGGGGACGAAACTCCTCTTAATGGGGGAGGAATGTAATATTCTAATTTTCGGGAAAGGGCAGACGTGTCATTTTGCGAAAACAAAATATTATGTTCTTTATTACTTTTGTGGATTTAAGTTTTATAAATACAAAAATATATATGTGGGGTCCGACTTTTTATATATAATATTATGGGAAAATTATGATTTAATGACAATTAAGGGTAATTAAGAAAAAAAGGGAATAATTGGGAAATATTTTTAAGGAAAATATAGCTCATTATTTCCCATAACCTAAAAGTTTTCAGAATTTTGCCTCTACGTTCTCTGCAACCTTTGAGAACAAAAGAAAAGGGCTAGGAGCGTTCTTCAGAAATCTAAAGTGTTATCGAATTGTTTTCATATTCGAGTAGAGATTTGAAATCGTCGTGAGGAGGACATTATTTTAAGATCAAGGTTAGCTGATGCAGTTTTGTGAGGCTTTGGTTTTGGTTTTGCTTGGAAACACGTAAGAGACTCTTCTTATGATTTTGATTATGTTTTATAAGGTTTATATCAATATTTTAAGGCGATTAGATGCTAGAATTCATGTCATTCGTTGTTTAAGAATCATGAGATGATATGGTTTGATAAAGATATGTTTTTCTGTGTTTTTCTGAGTTTATTTCGATGTTAATTCTGTTGAAATCGGATGGGAAATTGTTAAGGGGCATAAAATTGGGTTTGGGGTTTTAGGGGTCTCCAAAAACATTGAAATCGTCCATAAATATTTCCAAAAACATTTCTACCATGTCAGAAAATATTGCCATCATACAACGCTGAAATGTAGCTGGTGCCTTACACAATCCAAACGGCATTCTTTTGTATGCAAAGGTTCCATACGGAGAAGTGAATGTCGTTTTCTCTCTATCTCCTGTTGCAATAAATATCTGCAAATAGCCTGAATAACCATCCAAGAAACAATAGAATTTTTGTCTACTCAACCGTTCCAACATTTGCACTATGAATGGAAGTGAATGATGGTCTTTCTTAGTATGCTCATTTAGTTTGCGGAAATCAATGCACATTCGATATCCTGTGACCTCTCTGGTTTGGTCATTTTCTTTACCGTGAAACCGCCCTTCTTGGGTAGCACTTGGGTGGGACTTATCCATTCACTGTCTGATATGGGAAAGATTATCCCCATTACCAATAGTTTAATAACTTCTTTATTGACCACTTTTTGCATGTTCGGGTTGAGGCGGCGTTGTGGTTGGATACATGGTTTAGCACTTTCATTCAAAATTATTTTGTGCACACAAATCTCGGGACTTGTTCCTTGAATCTCTGCCACTATCCATCCAAATGCTTTCTTATGCTTCCTCAGCATCCTTATTAATTGGTCTTCCTGCAAACTGGTTAGTGATGACGAACTAATAACATGAAGTAAATTATCATATTCTAAACGTTTTTTGTTTCAGAGGATGTCCTTAAGAAACTTTCCATATGTGGGCATGTTGATTAGTGCTTCAATGACAGGAATATTGACATTAAGGTGACGAAATGTGTCAAGGAAACGTGCATACTTCTTATCCGTTTTCAGCTTTTTAATTCGCTCTCTAGGTGTATAAGGTAAAGATTCAAGATCAATAATTTTAGGTTTCGAATCCTTACCTACCTTACCTTTATCCTTGGATGAAGACGGTGATGCTTCCTTTAAGGTTTGAGCATTTGGTGGTCGCCATGTGTCATGATCCTGTACTGCTTTTATTGAAATATGCCCTGAATTCTTTTTCTCTGGTTCTGTGTGAACCATGCCATGTCCAGTGTGGGCCGTGTCTTGTTCCAAACTTGCTGGTTTTTGAGTATTGCTACTCCCCACTTGGACTGTACCATCAGCAGCATTGTCTTCTCTAACATGTTCATTAAATAAGGTCCGTAAATCGCTAGCCCTTGGATTATTCAATACTCTTGGGACTTTTATCCACTCCTCATCTTCGCTTTCTTCTTCAATATGTCTATCTCGTCTTAAAAAATTATCAATAATTTCTTCTTCTTCTTTAGTAAACTCTGGTTCGTCTTTGTCTATCAATTCTTCTTCGAATTTATCATCCAAATCATCTTCCACCTCATTGTTTCCGGAGTTCTCTACTCCATTGCTTCCACATACCTTTCCACTTCGAGTAATGATTGCATTCACCTCTCTCGGGTTTCTTTCGGTATTACTCGGTAATCCTCCCGGAGGTCTTCTGTTCTTTCGTTCTCCTTCTGTACTCAAATAATCTACCATGTTCCGCATGGATGCTTCTATGGTCTTCATTCTTATATCATGTCCACCCATGGATGTTTTCAAAGTTCTCATATCCTTAGTGACTGTCCCTATAGAAGTCATCATGGTTTCCATATTCTGTGCTTGAGTAGACATCACACCCATCATATTTTCCATTAATTTTTCCTATTTGTCAACTCCATCCACAGGCGGAGTTGAACTTTGAGTGACTGGTATGCTTTGAGTGGTGTGTTGAAGGTACGATCTGGGTGGTGGTGATTGATGGGCTTGGTTCAAGGTATTTCCTTGATAACCTTGATTTTGAGCATTCGTATTGTACGAGCTCTTGTACTGAGTTGGATACGGAGGTTGTCCTTGCTTACTTGGGTTCTCGGACCAACGAAAGGTAAGGTGATATCTTCTAATGGCATTGAATGAGTTTGAGTAAGCGTTATTCAAATTCCTGTGTTGTTGCAAAAAACTCACCTCTTCCCTTGAATATCCTTCAGATTCTTCCATTCCTAATGACGTATTTTCATCAATTCTCATACCATCATTCGAGTATTCATTTGAAACTTTGCCTTCCGAGCTTAGACTTTTGCTTGCTTGTAAGCCATCAACCTTCCTACTAAGATTTTTCAAGTGTGCTAAAACTTCCGTGTTTGATGTAGACTCACCTACAAATGCTACTTTCCTTGTGCTAGAACCAGATTCCCACATTCTATTGTTCTTAGAAATCTTTTCAATAGCGTCATACACAACTTGTGCTTCACTCATCATCAAAGAACCACCACATGCATGATCAACATCTGCACGTGAGTCTTTTCTCAATTTCCGACAAAAAAGTTGAATTTGCATATCAAGAGAGTAACCATGATCGGGAAAGGCTCTTAACAATTTCTCAAATCTTTCCCAAGCACCTCTAAGTGTTTCCTCTGATCCTTGTAAAAAATTAGCACTTTCGACCTTTAATTCCAAATTCCTCCTCGGAGTAAAATATTGCTTTAAAAACTCAGTTTGAATGTCCTCCCAACTTGTCAATGAATGATGAGGGAGAGACATGAACTAGTCTCTTGCCCTTTCTTTTAGTGAAAAGGGAAACATTGACATCCTTGTCAATTCGATGAACACCTTGACTCTTGGCTGTATTACACAATTCTTCAAAAAGATACAAGTGATGATGCTGGTCTTCGTCATCTTCACCAAGAAACTGAGCTCTTGTGTCAATTAGGCCAAAAATATGGGATTTTACTTCAAAGTTATTTGCTCATTCATTGGGTAAGAGAATCGGATTGTTGGTCTCATTCCTTCTTCAAGTTTGGTCACAAATGGGTATTGGGTTTGGTGGGTTATTATTATGATTATTCTGGTTTCGGTTTTGGTTATTCTGATTTTTGGGGTTTTGGTTATTGGGATTCGCTTGTGGAGGAAGATTTTATAATGGTGGATTTGGATTATTGGAATTTTGTCCATGACCTTGGGCATGAGCAAGCCCTTGTTTAGTGTGTGCCTCATCACTGATTTCTGCCATATCTATTCCTTGGTTTGAAGATTCTTGGGATGATTCTTCATCAAGATGTCCTTGGCTAGTTTGACCGCGTCTATTCTCTACTCTTATCTGCCTTTCATAACTTTTTATGTCGGGATTATATGGAGTGAGTGGGGCCTTACCGCTTCCAGAAAGGGTCATCAACTACATGATAGAAATAACAAGAAAACAATAAAATAACACTTGGCCACTCACCCAAGAGGTAAGTACCAAAGAAACAAAAAAGAAATGAGATTAAAAAAGTGTTGACTCATTCTCAAAAATTTTGAACT
This sequence comes from Gentiana straminea, assembly GCA_036785695.1. Lineage (NCBI taxonomy): Eukaryota > Viridiplantae > Streptophyta > Magnoliopsida > Gentianales > Gentianaceae > Gentiana > Gentiana straminea. The sequence continues at coordinate 1,846,192 of JAVUPR010000261.1, forward strand.
AATACAAGTAGTAACCAATAACACAATAAATTGGCATACTCCCCGGCAACGGCACCAAAAACTTGATGTGGGTACACTTCCGGTTGGATAGGAACCATAGGAAAGTCTAGTGAACAAGGTCGTCTCCACTGGGAATCGCAATATTAACGTGTGGTTAAACACCAATTAGTTATTATTATCTTGATCTAAGTCACAGTTTTGACAGAGAAGTAATAGTTTAAGTTACTAATAAAATTACGATTAATGATAAGGTACAAACCAAGACAATCTCATTGAACTATAGTCTCTTTTAAGTTCAAGTGTGTGAAACAGTGTACTCCTATTCTAAAAATTTCCACTCATACGAGTGTACGAAATTGTTCTATGCCTCCTCCTTGGTTTAACAGCCCTAACCCTAATGATTTGACATGATAAAATCACGAGTACAAACTAGTTCCTTCCCCGGATAAGAAATTGAACTCCGATAACGGTCAACTTTACCTTCCGGTTTTTCTACCTCTTTTTCACACCTAATATCTCCGTTCGGTATCCACTAATTGTGTATGTGCTAATATTGGTTAATTACTCCAACACGAGCTAGCAATCAATACAAGTAGAAAATGGTTCAACACAATCGAAATGTAAAATAGGCATAACATAATCATCATCCGTTCAACCAAAAGAGATTAAATTAGTTTAATTACATGCCTTGGCTAGTTACAAGTCTAGCCACTCATTACTACAAATACTAACATTTTTAATTTAGCATTCGTAGCAATCAGATTAACAAAACGAAATAACACTAGAATGTTATGTTACCGAATACAACCGATAGATTGAAACGACAAGCTAGTTCCTTCCTCTGGTGATCATTGATGGAGGTTGTACTAAGTCGTTGATCTTCTTTCACGTAAAATACACCAAGGAGTTAGCTAGCATTCTAGGATGATTTTGGGGTGAAATTAGCTAATATGGTATTTGGTAATTTTGGCTTTAAGAGCCCTTTGTTGATGCTTGCCTGCAAGATGAGGAAGAAAGGAAAATTTTCTCCCCCTTATTTCGGTTTCCTTTGATATATATATATATATATATATATATATATATATATATATATATATATATACTTGTTTTCCTCCCAAAGCATGTGAATAGTAAACAAAATAATTACGATTGGATCCCTTCTCGGTGTGTGCCGGTATTCCCACGGTATATGCCGGGTCACATCATTCAGTTAGAAAAGTCAAGCTTATTAAATGAGATGATCCGAAATCTTCACATCCGGCGTAAATCGGGAATTCTACCGGTCTGCGCCGGAATCTTTGTGTCAGGTCCAAAAATACGCATTGAATGTCCAAAATTTGATCAATCTTTGATAGATCTTGATAGCTGCCGGCGTAAACCGAGGATCCTACCGGTCTGCGCCGGGTCTTATCAAAATCAGCTGCAACGGATTTGTATAAGATTTGTTTTGATAATTATGCATCCGTTGGGTTTTACGTCACGACCTTGAGACTTTACGACTTGGTATCTGTATAAACGAAACAAAAACCACGGTAAATCTGATAATAAAATTAGGTCGATAAGTCTCAAAATAATTCAAAATAGTGAAATTTTATAATATCTAATATATATAAAAACAAACCGTATTATCACTATATGTATTATATTTGATATAAAAACGTCGCTAAAAACTTAAGAAATGTTTCAAAATATACTATCTGGTTGACATACATCAACCACTTCCCACTTAGCTTTTGATCATCCTCGAGCAAAACAAGCGACAAAATAATTTAACACAACCACTGTTAGTCACGCAATATCAAGAAATGAATGTTCAACAGGATGATGCAACCAATCAGTATTAAAGCTATATGTTTTCTTGTTATCTAAGAGAGCAGTGTGGTGTGTGGACGAACGTTTCTCAACTTTTGTTATTATTCAATCAATCGTGAATTTATGCATGCAGAATTTAATAAATGCAAACCATAAGCATAAGTGTGATACCAATCATATACTTTTATATATATATAATATATAGACGAGTGTTTTTAACCCAATTACCCGCTAATTAAACCCCATACCCGAAATTTGACCCGGAGCCTACCCAAAATAAACACCTTTAAATAAATAAAAAAACCTCATTATTTACCCAAAATAAAGACGTGTGAATTAATGAAAAAATCCTCAATATTTACCCACAATCCTCCGGCATCAACCAATCCAATTAATGCTTCCACAAAACTCAATATTTAATAAATTAAAAAAAAAAGCACACGTTAAAAAAAACCTTTAGAATCGATGAATTAATGCTTCCACACAACTCAATATTTAACCAATTAAAATAAAACACACGTTTCTTTTTTCTTCTTTTGAGGGGCAATAAAACACACAATTAATGTTCCCAAATCTCAATATTTTCCATCAAAACAAAATCTCAATATTTAATTAATTAAAAAACCCACACGCTTAAATAAATAAAAAAAACCGACATTTTCTCAATAAATTGACATTTCCACATTTCCACATTTCCACGCCCATTTCATCTAATACGTAAGCTTTTTGTGTTTCATTGTTCAACCAAATGTTCTGGGTCACTTTTAATTGAATTTCCGTTCGTTTAATTTTGATTTATTCATGCAGCCACTGCGGAGATCGAGGTCAAGGTTGGGGCTTCTTCACTAATACATTTTTTCCCTTCGGTAGCTCCTTCGATTGACAGTGCCACCGTTCATTATCTCCTCCCGTTGCATTTTTCCAAGGTACGTGCTGTACGTTTTTTTCTCATCCATTTGTCATTAAAGATGTTGGTTGAATAACTCCGTTGCATTTTTCCAAGGTACGTGCTGCATATTTTTTTCTCATTGAAAGATTTGTGATTAAAGATGTTGATTGAATAACTTTTTCTTTGTATCTACGTCTATATAAAAAACGTAATAAAGATGTTGGTTGAATAACTTTTTCTTTGTATCTATGTCTATATAAAAAACTTTATTACAAAACACACGAAAAAATTCCTACATAAAATACACATGATAGGCATGATAGGCGGTAGACCTACACATAAAATTCCTACATAAAATACACATATAATTACTTTTTTTTTTTGTCATTCCTCTTTTCCTACATAAAATAAGAAAAATCGATGAATTTATTGCAAAAATATTGCACCCTCATTTCCATAATCCCCCAAATAAACTTTCTTAAAAAAACCGCCCCTCCCCTTTATAAAAAAAATGCTGGAAAAAAATGGGCAAAAAAAAAATAAAAAAAAAAAAATTTCAAAAAAATTAAAACATTTTCGGTTTTAACTTTATAAAATTGGAATATATTCGCTCAATAAACCACTCCAGACCCGCTAATAAATTGCCATGTCAAATAAAAAAAATCTTTCCCTAAGTTCTCTCTACAATAATTATACCAACTTTAAATTTGTTCAAACTGGTCAAATAAAATATAAATGTTAATATGATTTAAAAAATGGCCATATTTAAAAAAATAAAAACCATTAACACTCTCCATATTAAGAAAAATTAATCTGGAAATAAGAAAAAAAAAATGTAAAATCGATGAATTTATTGAAAAAATATTGCACCCCCATTTCCATGATCCCCCCAAATAAACTTTCTTAAAAAAAATCAATTGCCCCCAAAAATAAACTTTCTTAAAAAAAACCCCCCTCCCCTTTATAAAAAAAATGCTGGAAAAAAATGGGCAAAAAAAAAAAAAAAAATCAAAAAAATTAAAACATTTTCGGTTTTAACTTTATAAAATTGGAATATATTCGCTCAATAAACCACTCCAGACCCGCTAATAAATTGCCATGTCAAAAAAAAAAATCTTTCCCTAAGTTCTCTCTACAATAATTATACCAACTTTAAATTTGTTCAAACTGGTCAAATAAAATATAAATGTTAATATGATTTAAAAAATGGCCATATTTAAAAAAATAAAAACCATTAACTCTCTCCATATTAAGAAAAATTAATCCGGAAATAAGAAAAAAAAAATGTAAAATCGATGAATTTATTGAAAAAATATTGCACCCCCATTTCCATGATCCCCCCAAATAAACTTTCTTAAAAAAAACCGCCCCTCCAATTTTATAAAAAAAAATGCTGGAAAAAAATGGGCAAAAAAAAAAATCAAAATACAAAATCAAAAAAATTAAAACATTTTCGGTTTTAACTTTATAAAATTGGAATATATTCGCTCAATAAACCACTCCAGACCCGCTAATAACTTTCCCTTAAAAAAAAAAATCTTTCCCTAAGTTCTCTCTACAATAATTATACCAACTTTAAATTTGTTCAAACTGGTCAAATAAAATATAAATGTTAATATGATTTAAAAAATGGTCTTATTTAAAAAAATAAAAATAAAAACCATTAACTCTCTCCATATTAAGAAAAATGAATCCGGAAAATAAAAAAAACAAAATGTAAAATCGATGAATTTATTGCAAAAATATTGCACCCCCATTTCCATGATCCCCCCAAATAAACTTTCTTAAAAAAACCGCCCCTCCCCTTTATAAAAAAAATGCCGGAAAAAAAATGGGCAAAAAAAAAAATCAAAATACAAAATCAAAAAAATTAAAACATTTTCGGTTTTAAATTTATAAAATTCGAAATATTCGCAGCGGATCAAAAACCACTATTGGTAGGGATTAATTTGTAAGATTTTAAAAGCTTTAAGCCCGTTATTTTAATAAATTGCCATGTCATATAAACAAAATCTTTAACTCTCAATATTTAATGAATTAAAAAAAATACAAAAGCAATGAATTTATTGCAAACCTGCTAATAAATTGCCATCTCATATAAAAACAATCTTTCCCTAAATTCTCTACAATAATTATACCAAAATACAATAAAAACCGGAAAATAAAAAAAACAAAATTCAAAATTCAAAATCGATGAATTTATTGCAAAATATTGCACTACCATTTTTATGATCTCCCCAAATAAACACATTAAAAAAAACCGCCCCTCCCCTTTATAAAAAAAATTCCGGATAAAAAATCGGAAAAAAAAAACTAAAAAAAAATTAATTGATGTTCCGATTATTATTGATTTAAAAAATGGTCTTATTTAAAAAATAAAAATCATTAACTCTCTGCATATTAAGAAAAATTAATCCGGAAAATAAATAAAACAAAATGTAAAATCGATGAATTTATTGCAAAAATATTGCACCCCCATTTATGATCCCCCCAAATAAACTTTCTTAAGAAAAACCGCCCCTCCCCTTTATAAAATAAAAATGCTGGAAAAAAATGGGCAAAAAGAAAAAAAATTCAAAATTAAAACATTTTCGGTTTTAAATTTATTAAATTCGAAATATGCGCTCAATAAACCAGTCCAGACCCGCTAATAAATTGTCATGTCATACAAAAAAATCTTTTACTCTCAATATTTAATGTAATACGGAGGTGCATGTTGTACAAGGAAGTAAGATGTGTTCCAGATGCCGTGCAGCCGTCCCCTGTACAGTGCGGTAAATAGACGTTCACTGTAGTCATTATTGATCGGGAATTATATTTTTCATACTCATTGCATTCTGATTTTTTTTGCAGTTATCGCATTCAGGCGAAATATTAGATGAAATATTAGATGGGGGCGGCGGTCCGGGATGGGGGTCGGGGATCGAGAGTAACCGTATGTAAGACGATAGTTTTATCTTTTTTTAGAAACACTACAGGTCGGTGTGGGTGTCTTCCTATTTATCTATATAAATATACCTAAGTTGCACCCCAAACCCAACACTTCTCCGCTTCTCCTACGCCTTTGTTACTACAAAATAGTTTGAAAACGGTAATGAAAGATTATCACTTAGCTTAACAATTAATTGTCGAACCCGACTGGATCTCTCTTGCTGAAATATGATAAAATCAAAAAATGTTTCAATGGTATAGGTTGATGGACGTCAGCGTTTTGATCAGTACATAAATAAATTGTTGGGTCATTTTTACACATTTGTGCTACACGCTCCACCCACGTTCTAACGAACGTCCGTAAGCTGCATTCATACTGAAAGTGGATTGGGGTGAGGCCTGTGCTCATGCTTTCAAACGCATGCATAAAAGATAAGACATACAACGTAATTTTTTTGGAGAGTCATAATAACTTATATTTAAACCCGATTTTTTTTTAAAATTTAATAGTTTATATTGTTATTGCTTCGATATCATTATAGTTTTTTACTTCGTAACAAAATCTTCAATTTATTTCCTCAGGTACTTGAGATTAGGTGGCTTGGTCGTTGTGGATGATAAAGCTTGGTCGTTGTTGCTTGATCGTTGTTGGTTTTATATAGTATTTCATTGTGTCAACTTATGATTGATGTTATTGTGTAGGATCAAGTTTATTACTTATGTACAAGTAATATCATTTTGGTTTTCTTTCATTGTCGCTTACTGATTGCAATAAAACATACATTTATGAGTTTTCATGTTCTTTTATTGCACGATGCATTGATGTTCGACGGTCCCGTGCAATGCACGGGTTTTTGACTAGTATATATATATATATATATATATATATATATATATATATATATATATATATAATTTAAAATTTTTAATTTAAATTTTTTTTACATAATCTATATATATACATCAATGGTCTCCGAACTTGATAGATACCAACTCATCTTTGTACCACTAAAATTATCCAACATTCCACTTCCATAGTTATCTTCGCACAATACACAGAAACTTGCTAATCTTGCGGGACATCAGGGAATGTAGACCAAAATTAGGCTAAGGGTCGGATATAATGAGGTTAATCACAAATGGCTAGTTCGAGTGGGGTCTCACCACTCTCCAAAGGCTGAGGTGGGGACAGGTGGAAATTACGTTCGGGACGGCCATTTGGCTATGGTTAAGTCAAAGGAATGCCAGGACTGTCTGTTAGGTGTGGTGCCCGAAAGACAATTTGTGTAATTGTTTTTAATGGATGATAGAATTTATCTCACCTTATTACTTGCTTTGTGCTTGTAAGTAATACACTACTGCAAACCCTAAGTATATCTGTATGTAACCACTTAACTTAGTGTATGGATTACATGTGAGGATTGAGTTAGTGGAGATATGCTTAAACTGTTAGTCCGTGGTGAACTTAATCAGAGTTTAGGGTCTCTTGATTAAAACACCAATAATGCGCCCAGAACACCTTAGGGTGTGATAGTCTTATCCGGACCGTCGGTGAGGGTACCTACGTGGGGCATTTATATATGATGGCATTCATATAGGATTTGGACCGATTTAATCCGAATTTCTCGGTATAATTCCGTAATCGAGGAATCTTATTAAATCATTAGATGATCATAAATGGATCAAACTTAATCCTGAGGTGATCACAGGATGCTGCTTGTCCCGGGGTGGTGTTTGATGTGTTAGTTACGGTTCACTTTAATATGTGTTCCAAGCCACTTCTCATTGGCACTATCTCCAGATGAGTGAGTAGTTCTGATTTTCACAGACATGGAATCCTTTCCTTCCTGCGGGAAGTAGAGAGACGATCCCCTTATTTGTTAGCCCTAAGAAAGTGATCGATCCCGGGAGTTCACATTTGACTAATTAGCTACTAGTCAGATATGTGTACTAATTGATCATCAGGGGGTTAATGGTAAATAAGGATAAGATATTCTGAGTCGGGTTCACGGAGACTTCCCACTCAGAATGGAGAGTCTATGGAGGGTTAATCCGTATGTAGTGATTATATCAATGGACGCTTATTCACTCTATGGGTTGAGTATAAGTATACATCTATAATCGGTAGAGTTCAGTTTCGGGTTTATGGTGGCGTAATCCCGGAATTAATAATAATGTACTTATTCTGTTCGATGAACAATTAATTATTGGTGCTACTGGTTATAGGTCCATGGTCCCCGATGTGGCTTCTGTAATTCGGACTAGTAATCTTGTTACTTGGGCCTCAGTGATAATTAATTGGCTGGGCTAATTAATTGATATGCATGGATATTATTTAGTTGGGCTAAATAATATTATACACATAAAAGACATTTTATGTGGGCTAAATTGACCTAAAAGTGGCGTCATTATGTGATGAAAATAATTAGAGAGAAATTAGTTTTCTTGGATAATTATTCGACATATGAATTATCTTTTATTTGTTAAAAGATAATTCATGGAATATTGGATAATAATATATCCTAATTTGTTTGGGATAATTATATTATTTATCTTTTATTTGAATTAAGGATTAATTTGAGAATTATCTCTTAAATTATTAAATCCTTGGAGGACAAGGATTACTCTCCTATATAAAGAGAGTTCTCCCAAGCCTTATTTCAATGGCAAAAATTTCGACCACTATGCAAAAGGGGAGAGAAAAATTAGTTTTTTCTTGACTAGGGTTTTTAGTAGAAGAAAAACTTTGAGTTTTTCTTGGTGTTGCATATCAAGGAGGCTCGTGTATCAAGAAAGGTGTCCACCAACCGCCGTTTGGAAAACACATCGGAAGATCAAGGCGACTCTTCCCGTTATTGGTAACATAATCTTAAACCCCCTTGTAGTACTTAAGTCCTTTAATTATGAATTGTGTCATATAAATCGTGATCCATCCGCTGCGCATAGATCTAACTCGTTTAGATTTAAGAACCTGCATCCTTCACTGTCATCCCTAAATTCGATTCCAAACACCATTCTATTTCACCTCGAAAGGATATCAAACCTAAGTTCTAGTTGCTACTGAGGCATACGTGCATAATTTCACGAAGTTTGTATATTTAACAAAAACTTAGAATATACGTGTTCCATGGATTCACACTACTGTCAAAGATTTGCAAGATAAAATGTACTTATAATATTTTTTTTAAGGTTGCTCATTTTTTTGAAATATTCATTCTATTAATCGCAATGCTAAATGTGGTGCCAAAAATTATTTTATTCTAATAATGCTCGAAAATTAATCAAAATTAAGTGTTTCTCGCGTATTTAGTGAAATAATTCCTTATTAGACTAACTACGTTGTCACTCCCCACTTACGAACTGTCATCGTCTCGATGAAAAGTGAGTAATAAGTAAGTGGTTAGAAAAATACGGAATTAGCTTAATAAAATAGTGATGCAGTGTCAAAAAAAATGACCACGGCTTAAACCGGGGCCAGTCCCGGCGTAAACCAGAATATGAGAGTTAAAAAACTGGCCGGTGAACACGGCGTACGCCGTCACAAATCCGGCGCCGACTAGAAAATGTCAAAACTCGTTCAGAGAGCTATTTATAATTTCTTCAGGCAAAATATCAAACCAAAATAGATTGCAAAATGAAAATATACGAACCAGTCTTCAATACTAATAATATTGAATGCGCAACTTAATTTATTTAGATAGTTCAAATATTATACAATCCGACCAACAGGAAAGGGAAATTCAGGACGAGCCAACCGCATTATTTTTTATCTTACAAAACTTAAAAGCAAACCAACCGGGAAATAACTGAAACCAACAGGAATGCCAAGTAGACAGACCATCACAACAATGAACCAACCACGGACTCAATCGGTATCGCCCGTCTCAGCAGACGAGGAACCACCAGGGATATCGACGGGTAACAACATAGCTTGGGAACGACGGCACAGAAAAACTTCATCCGTGGAAAGGATAGGGACTCCAGCAATGGGATTACATAAGTGAGAAATCACACATGCAAAGGGTAACGGTTGACGGAAATTGGTCCTGGATAGTGCGAAACACACAGCAACACGGTGTATGAGCACACCCCAGTCAACCGCAGTACCAGTGGAGAGAGCATAGATCAACAACAACTCATCACCGTTAACTTCAGAAAAGTCATTTGTCGGAAAAACACGGGAATTGATGAAATGCTTCCATGCACGCATTTCAGGTGACAAACTATAAGCTGACATATCACGCTCGTGGGGAGCACTAGGAAATAAAGCATATACGGCTTCAGCGTACTTCAAAACCAATCCAGCCACGGTGTCCAAACGCCATGCTCGTTCATAGTGTGTGTGGACAGCCACTTGCTCCTCGGAGATGAAAAAGGCACGGTTTATAACCGTGCGAGTAAAGGGGATCCATACACCTCAGATGGAGATTGAGGTGGTTTCTTCAATAGAGGGTGTTTCAGACAGTACAACATAAAATTCTCATACCATAGTGATGTTAATACGTCAACGGGAAGCACGAACAAACCACTCCCAACCTCCCCACAGAACTCGGATTTCTCTCCAATCTTTAACTTTCCTCATGTTTAGGCCTTTTTCAATAAGTATGGGTGAGTGAGAAAAGTTAGAGAAGTAGCGATCACGCGCAGTTTTGTGCGGGTTAGGAGATGGTGGTTCTGGTGGAGAAATAACCGAATTTGGTGACCCAGGTGGTGAAGGGGAAGGTGTTGAAGGGAAAGCCATGGCTGCTGGAAGAAAGAAAAGAAAAGTTGGTGTAAAGATTGAGGTTTGATGGATGGATATAAATAGAATTAGAAATCTATTATGGTCTGTCCAAAAGTATGCACGGCCGGCGCAGACCGGTAAATTTTCCGCGCGCGCCGGGTCATGTACTAGCCTACTCAATGGCTATGAGAGAATATGCAGGTGAAGCAGAGATAGTGTCAGGTCGGCGTGAACCAGCATTGTTTGGTGCAAACCGGTTTTTCACGGCACAGACCGTACTAAATGCCAAAAGAACACAGCTGGAGATGCCGGCGCGGGCCGGGAAGTAGCCGGCATAGAGCGGTAATCTCCAATTCACGTATAGAGACCAAAACATGCGTTTTGAGCCAAAAAATTTCATCAAAATAATAACACAGGGATGCATAAATTTTTAACACAAAGATTATAATCAAAGATAATATGTGCACTACCCCAAGAGTGCATTAAACAAAAGCCAAACGTGCCAAAAATTGTTTCAAACCAATCCAACTAAACAAAATAGTAAACCAACGTGGTTTTAAATAAATTGAAATTAAAATGGAAACCAACGTAGTCTTAATACACAAAGTTTATAGGAATTTGACAGAAGTAGTTCAAATGTCTGAATCCGTCTCCGAGTCATCCATCATATGCCTCTGAATAGAGTTTCAAAACTCAGCACCACTCGTAGTCACCGTGCTCATAGAATTGGTCAGACTGGATTTTGGGAAATCTGCTGGATCGAGGTTGCTCAAAAACTGGATCGGATCAGAGAGTGCGACGACAGACGCTAAAGCTTCAAAACTAGAACCAACAGCAGTTGTGGACATGACCACTGAACCTTCTAAACCCATGCTACTCAAGCCGGCAGTGATGGTGGATAAAGAAGATGTAATGCTAAAGCCACCAGAGAAATCATCAGCCATACCTGTAGGCACAAAACTGGGCATACCACCAGGAGCTAAGGTAGATCTAGAAAAAGTGTGGTGGGAGGTACGAGTAGGAGTAGATGTTACCCAGGTGGGCAAGGTATAAGGATCTTGCTGACATTGACTAAGGGTATCAGAAATCTGCTCAAAACCGGGATTGATAGTTATTAAAAAAGTACGTTGACCTCAGATAGCAGTACGTATATCTTCAGCCCAGTCCTGAACTCTCTCATAACCTAAGATATGATTAGTATCATGAGTGGCTTGGCTATCATGAATGGCAGCTAACCTTGCCTCAATGAAGTCGAACTGGGCCTCCTGAGCAAGGTTTTGGAAAGGAAACATGGTAGGAGAGACAAAAACGGGAGGAACAGCAGCTAGGGTCAACCTAGGAAGTGATCCTTGGAATGGTGGATTATCATAGTTAAGGCGACCAGTTGGAAGATTAGCAAGACGGGGACCAATGACTGGTGAATCGGGTGACATGAGTCTGTCAGCCGGAAGAACAGGGACTTGAGTTCGGATGCAAAGTGCAGAGATTAGATTTGGAAAAGGCATATGGCCACTATGAGGTCTGTTAAAGGTGAAGTCTTTAGCTCTAGTAAAGATAATCCTTCCTAAATCAACTGGAATATTCCGAACTATTGCCCAGGCTATAAAAGCATTAGGATAATTGTAAGCACTAAGATAGCGTAAAGGGCTCACATTATGGCCTAGAAAGTGCTGTAGGGCTCGTATATCCTTGATACATACACATAATTTAAATCATTTTTCAACCCAAGTGGCGGATGGATCAAAAGAGCGATGAGCCTCAAAAGCTCGAATTTGCATCATACTAGCTTTGCTAAGGTTCCAAACTTCATAATAATCTTGTTCACGAGGTATGTCTGGGATTCTATAAAAGGCATTTATAATTTCAGGGGTGAAAGGGACAACAGTGCCCCGAATGGAGACGGAGGTTATTGGTCCTTCTGCTACCGGTTCAATGGTGGAGAGCACATAATAAAATTCAGCCACCATTGTGGCATTGATAATAGCAGTGCGAGGCTTGGCAGAGCAGAGCAGTCCGGTAACCTACGGTGCACGCCGTAAATTTTAAACGTGAGTTGTATAAGAGCACTCGATCACCCACATGGAACTCACGACGAAAGATTCTCTTATCATGGAAAGATTTCATGCGTTCCTTGTAAATTCGAGCGTTCTCATAGGCATCAAGGCGAAACTCCTCAAGTTTCATGAGTTGAAGTAATAGATGTTCACCAACGACCATATAATCAAAGTTAAGAAACTTAATAGCCCAAAAGGCACAATGTTCCAACTCAACCGGAAGATGACAAGACTTTCCAAAAACTAGTCTATAGGGAGAACAACCAATCGATGTTTTAAAGGCTGTTCTGTATGCCCAGAGGGCATCATCTAATTTCTCTGCCCAATTTTTACGGTTTGAATCGACTGTTTTTTCAATAATTCTTTTCACCTCTCTGTTAGATACCTCGACTTGTGCACTAGTTTGCGGATGGTACGGAGTACCAATATTGTGTTTCACACCATATTTTTCAATCACTTTGGTAAATGGTCGGTTACAGAAGTGTGACCCTCTATCACTAACGATAGCCCGATGAGTACCAAATCTTGTGAAAATATTCTTTTTAAGGAATTTTATTACCACTATGGTATCATTAGTTGGAAGAGCTTGGGATTCGACCCATTTAGATACATAATCGACCCTTACTAAGATGAATTTCCTACCAAAAGATGGGGGAAATGGACCCATAAAATCAATGCCCCAAACATCAAACAATTCACACTCCAATATAGGTTGGAGAGGCATCTCATGTTTCTTAGAAACATTTCCCCATTTTTGACATGACTCACAAGATCGTTCATAATAGTGTGCGTCTTTGTACAGTGTGGGCCAATAAAACCCGTATTGCAATATGTTGTAGGCGGTTTTCCACCCTCCATGGTGGCCGCCAGCCTCACGATCATGGCAAAAGGATAAGATACTTAAAATCTCATTATCGGGCATGCATTTCCTAATTATGCCATCTGAACACCTTCGAAAAAGGTCCGGTTTTTCCCAATAATAAAATTTAAATCATAAAAGAACTTCTTTTTCTGTTGCCATGTCCAATGAGACGGAACATACTCACAAGTAAAATAGTTAACAATATTACCGAACCATGGCGAGCTCTCCTTTGATGTATTACCAATTTTGATAAGTTGCATTGTTGGGGGAGCATCGACCATGAGGAGTTGTTCGTCCAGAAATGAATCTTCGATTTCTTGTCTCCTTCCTTCTTCTTCAGCAAATTCCATACGACTTACATGATCCGCTACCACATTCTCACTACCCTTTTTATCTTTAATCTCAATGTCAAACTTTTGGAGTAACAGAATCCATCTAAGTAGATGTGGTTTTTCATCCTTCTTGCTTAACAAGTATTTTAATGCCGCATGATCGGTATAAACAATGACTTTGGAACCAACGAGATAAGATCGAAATTTGTCCAATGTAAAGATTATGGCGAGTAATTCCTTTTCTGTTGTGGCATAGTTAAGTTGAGTTGCGTTTAACGTGTGGGATGCATAATAGATTGCCTTAAGTACTTTGTCATGGCGTTGACCTAAGACATCTCCAACCTCCAGATCACTTGCATCACACATAAGTTCGAAGGGTAAATTCCAATCTGGTGCCACTAGCACTGGTGCAGTTGTCAGTCATGCCTTTAAAGTCTTAAATGATTCCATACATTTATCATCAAAGTTGAATGGCACTTCTTTCTCAAGTAGATGACTAAGAGGTTTTGCTATGCGTGAAAAATCTACGATAAACCGTCTCTAGAAACCAGCATGTCCCAGAAATCCTCTCAGAGTTTTCAGATTTACCGGTGGAGGTAACTTTTCAATTACTTTGATCTTTGCTCTGTCCACCTTAGTGCCTTCTTCAGAATTTCTGTGACCTAAAACAATACCGTCTGACACCATAAGATGACACTTTTTCCCAGTTCAGGACCAAGTTTGTTCTTCACAGCGTTGAAGGACACGTTCCAAGTGTGAGAGACATTCTCCAAAAGAGTCTCCAAAAACACTGAAATCATCCATAAATATTTCCAAAAACTTTTCTACCATGTCAGAAAATATTGCCATCATCCAACGCTGAAATGTAGCTGGTGCATTACACAATCCAAACGGCATTCTTTTGTATGCAAAGGTTCCATATGGACAAGTTAATGTCGTTTTCTCTCTATCTCCTGCTGTAATAAATATCTGCAAATAGCCTGAATAACCATCCAAGAAACAATAGAATTTATGTCCACTCAACTGTTCCAACATTTGCACTATGAACGGAAGTGGATGATGGTCTTTCTTAGTATGCCCATTTAGTTTGCGGAAATCAATGCACATTCGATATCCTGTGACCTCTCTGGTTGGAATCCATTCATTCTTGTCATTTTCTTTAACCATGAAACCGCCCTTCTTGGGTACCAGTTGGGTGGGACTTACCCATTCATTGTCTGATATGGGAAAGATTATCTCTATTTCCAATAGTTTAATAACTTCTTTCTTGACCACTTTTTGCATGTTCGGGTTGAGGCGGCGTTGTGGTTGGATACATGGTTTAGCACTTTCATTCAAAACGATTTTGTACACACAAATCTCGGGACTTATTCCTTGAATGTCTGCCACTGTCCATCCAAACGCTTTCTTATGCTGCCTCAGCATCCTTAGCAATTGGTCTTCCTGCAAACTGGTTAGTGATGACGAAATAATAACATGAAGTAAATTATCAGATTCAAGAAAGGCATATTTAAGATTCGAAAGGAGAGGTTTCATCTCCAGATTCCTTGGTGGATCCTCCACCGAAGGTTTTAATACTGGGCCATCCAGTTCTAATTCCAAATAATGATACCATGGTTGTCTCACAAAATAACCACCTATGTTTAGGTGAAAAATCACTTCTTCCATCTCTTGGTCATTCTCATTTACTTCATAGATGGATAAAACTAAACATTCTTCGAGCTTATCTTCAATAACCTGCGATTTAGTATGATCCATACAAATAGAAGATATAGAATCTATGAATGAACATCACTCTTGTGACTTGTATGGATGTTTCATATCTTTGAAGATATTAAAGGTGACCTCATCTTCATTGACACTTAAGATTAACTCACCTTTTTGAACATGGATAAGGGTTCTTCCCGTATCTAGGAATGGACGACCAAGAATGAGGGGTGTTGAAAACCCTTCCTCTATTTCCATAACTACAAAGTAAACTGGGAAGTAAAACTTATCTACCTTGACTAACACATCTTCGATGACTCCCTTAGGACGTTTTATAGACCTATCTACCATCTGTAAGGTCATCTCGCTATTTTTGAGCTTTCCTATTCCTAGTTTCCAATAATCCTCGTAAGACATGAGATTAATGCTTGCACCGAGATCACATAGCACCTTTTAAAACGAAAAACCACCAATCTCACATGGGATGGTAAAACTACCAGGGTCTTTCAGTTAGGCGGGAGCTTGTGCTGCAATACTGCGGAGCATTCCTCATTAAGACATATATTCTCATACTCTTCTAAACGTTTTTTGTTTGAGAGGATGTCCTTAAGAAACTTTCCATATGTGGGCATGTTGATTAGTGCTTCAATGACATGAATATTGACATTAAGGTGACGAAATGTGTCAAGGAAACGTGCATACTTCTTATCCGTTTTCAGCTTTTTAATTTGCTCCCTAGGTGGATAAGGTAAAGATTCAAGATCAATAATTTTAGGTTTCGAATCCATACCACCCTTACATTTATCCTTGGATTAAGACGGTGATGCTTCCTTGAATGTTTGAGCATTTGGTGGTCGCCATGTGTCATGATCCTGTATTGCTTTTCTTGAAACACGCCCTGAATTCTCTTTCTCTGGTTCTGTGTGAACCATGCCATGTTTAGTGTGGGCCGTGTCTTTTTCCAAACTTCTGGTTTTTGAGTATTCGTACTCCCCACTTGGACTGTACCATCAGCAGCATTGTCTTCTCTAACATGTTCATTAAATAAGGTCCGTAAATCGCTAGCCCTTGGATTTTTCAATATTCTTGGGACTTTGATCCACTCCTCATCTTCGCTTTCTGCTTCAATATGTTTATCTCATCTTCAAAAGTTATCAATAATTTCTTCTTCTTCTTTAGTAAACTCTGGTTCGTCTTTGTCTTTAAGTTCTTTTTCGAATTTATCATCCAAATCATCTTCCACCTCATTGTTTCCGGAGTTCTCTACTCCATTGCTTCCACATACCCTTCCACTTCGAGTAATGACAGAATTCACCTCTCTCGGGTTTCTTTCGGTATTACTCGGTAATCCTCCCGGAGGTCTACTGTTCTTTCGTTCTCCTTCTCTACTCAATTAATCTTCCATGTTCCGCATGGATGCTTCTATGGTCTTCATTCTCATATCATGTCCACCCATGGATATTTTCAAAGTACTCATATCCTTAGTGACTGTCCCCATAGAAGTCATCATGGTTTCCATATTTTGCGCTTGAGTAGACATCACACCCATCATATTTTCCATTAATTTTTCCCATTTGTCAACTCCTTCCATAGGCGGAGTTGAACTTTGAGTGACTGGTATGCTTTGAGTGGTATGTTGAGGGTATGATCTGGGTGGTGGTGATTGATGGGCTTGGTTCGAGGTATTTCCTTGATAACCTTGATTTTGAGCATTCGTATTATACGAGCTCTTGTACTGAGTTGGATGCGGAGGTTGTCCTTGCTTACTTGGGTTCTCGGACCAACGAAAAGTAGGGTGATCTTTTCTAATGGCATGCAATGAGTTTGAGTAAGCGTTGTTCAAATTCCTATGTTGTCGCATAAAACTGACCTCTTCCCTTGAATATCCTTCAGATTCTTCCATTCCTAATGACGTATTGTCATCAATTCTCATACTATCATTTGAGTATTCATTTGATACTTTGCCTTCCGAGCTTAGACTTTTGCTTGCTTGCAAGCCATCAACCTTCCTACTAAGATTTTTCAAGTGTGCTAACACTTCCGTGTTTGATGTAGACTCACCTACAAATGCTAGTTTCCTTGTGCTAGAACCAGTTTCCCATATTCTATTGTTCTTAGATATCTTTTCAATAGCGTCATACACAACTTGTGCTTCACTCATCATCAAAGAACCACCACATGCGTGATCAACATCCGCATGTGAGTCTTTTCTCAATTTTCGACAAAAAAGTTGAATTTGCATATCAAGAGAGTAACCATGATCAGGATACGCACTTAACAATTTCATAAATCTTTCCCAAGCACTTCCAAGTGTTTCCTCTGATCCTTGTCTAAAATTAGAAATTTCGACCATTAATTCCAAATTCCTCCCCGGAGTAAAATATTGTTTAAAAACCTCAGTCTGAATTTCCTCCCAACTTGTCAATGAATGATGAGGGAGATACATGAACCAGTCTCTTGCCCTTCCTTTTAGAGAAAAGGGAAACATTGACATCCTTGTCAATTTTTTATGAACACCTTGACTCTTGGCTGTATTACACAATTCTTCAAAAAGATACAAGTGATGATGTGGGTATTCGTCATCTTCACCAAAAAAGTGAGCTCTTGTGTCAATTAGGCCAAAAAGAAAGGATTTTACTTCAATGTTATTTGCTCCTTCATTGGGTAAGCGAATCGGATTGTTGGTCTCATTCCTTCTTAAGGTTTGGTCACAAATGGGTCTTGGGTTATTATTACGATTATTATGGTTTCGCTTTTGGCTATTCCGATTATTGGGGTTTTGGTTATTGGGATTCAGTTGTGGAGGAAGATTTTGTAATGGTGGATTTGGATTATTGGGATTTTGTCCATGACCTTGGGCATGAGCAAGCCCTTGTTCAGTGTGTGCCTCATCACTGATTTCGGCCATATCTATTCCTTGGTTTGATGATTCTTGGGATGATTCTTCACCAAGATGTCCTTGGCTAGTTTGACTGCGTCTATTCTCTACTCTTAACTGCCTTTCGTAACTATTTATGTCGGGCTTATATGGAGTGAGTGGGGCCTTACCGCTTCTAGAATGGGTCATCAACTACAAGATAGAAATAACAAGAAAACAATAAAATAACACTTGGCCACTCACACAAGAGGTAAGTACCAATGAAACAAAATAAGAATGAGATTAAGAAAAGTGTTGACTCATTCACAAGAATTTTGAACTAATACAATTAGTAACCAATAATACAATAAATTGGCATAGTCCTAGGCAACGGCGCCAAAAACTTGGTGTGGACTTTCATATGGTTCCAATCTAACCGGCAGTATACCGAGTCAAATTGTAGTCTAGTCTAGTGAACAAGTCGTCTCCATAGGGAATCACAATATTAAAGTGTGGTTAAACACCAATTAACTATTATTATCTTGATCTAAGTCGCAGTTTTGACAGAGAAGTAATAGTTTATGTTACTAATAAAATTAGGATTAATGATAAGGTACTAACCAAGCTAATTTCATTGAACTATAGTCTCTTTTAGTTTCAAGGATGTAATTAATTCAGCGTATTAAGGGTGTTCAAGTGTGTGAAACGGTGTACTCCTATTCTAACAATTTCCCCTCATACGAGTGTACGAAATTGTTCTATGTCTCCTCCTTGGTTTAAGAGCCCTAGACCTAATGATTTGACATGATAAAATCACGAGTACAAACTAGTTCCTTCCCCGGATAAGAAATTGACCTCCGATAACGGTCAACTTTACCTTCCGGTGTTTCTACCTCATTCTCACACCTAATATCTCCGTTCATTATCCATTAAGTGTGTATGTGCTAATATTAGTTAATTACTCCAACACGAGATAGCAATCAATAGAAGTAGAAAATGCTACAACACAATCGAAATGTAAAATAGGCATAACATAATCATCATCCGTTCAACCAAAAGAGATTAAATTAGTTCAATTACATGCCTTGGCTAGTTACAAGTATAGCCACACATTACTGCAAATACTAACATTTTTAATTTAGCATTCATAGAAATCAGATTAACGAAACGAAATAACACTAGAATGTTATGTTACCGAATACAATTGATAGATTTAAACGACAAGCTAGTTCCTTCCTCCGGTGATCATTGATAGAGGTTGTACTAAGTCGTTGACCTTCTTCCACGTAAAATACACCAAGGAGTTAGCTAGCATTCTAGGTTGATTTTGGGGTGAAATTAGCTAATATGGTATTTGGTAATTTTGGCTTTAAGAGCCCTTTGTTGATGCTTGCCTGCAAGATGAGGAAGAAAAGAAAATTCTCTCCCCTTCTTTCTCGGTTTCCTTTGATATATATATATATATATATATATATATATATATATATATATATATATATATATATATATATATATATACACACACACTTGTTTTCCTCTCTCGCATGTGAATAGTAAAGAAAATAATTCTAATTGGATCCCTTCTCGGTGTGCACCGGTATTCCCATGGTGTACGACGGGTCACATCAGTCAGTTAGAAAAGTCAGGCTTATTAAATGAGATGATCCGAAATCTTCACATCCGGCGTAAACCGGGAATTCTACCCGTCTGCCCCGGAATCTTTTGTGTCAGGTCCAAAAATACGCATTGAATGTCCAAAATTTGATCAATCTTTGATCGATCTTGATAGCTGGCTGCGTAAACCGAGGATCCTGCCGGTCTGCGCCGGGTCTTATCAAAATTAGCTGCAATGGATTTGTACATGATTTGTTTTGATAATTATGCATCCGTTGGGTTTTACGTCACGACCCTGAGACTTTACCACTTGGTATCTGTATAAAACGAAACAAAAACCACGGTAAATGTGATAATAAAATTAGGTGGATAAGTCTCAAAATAATTCAAAATAATGAAATTTTATAATATCTAATATATATAAAAACAAACCGTATTATCACTATATTTGTTATATTTGATATAAAAACGTCGCTAAAAACTTAAGAAATGTAACAAAATATACTATCTGGTTGACATACATCAATAGGCTTGTGCATTGAGTTATCACTCATTAATGTCTTTGTATGTGTTAGGATGTGTGTCTAGCGGTCTAAGTGAGGGAGTAGGTCTGTTAAGGTGAGGCTTTCCTTGAAAACACTTAGGTGGCTAGTTATCAATTTAATAAATACATACTTGACTAGTAAAAGATTAAACATCATGTCTGATGGTCCCTTGAAAAGGCTTTGGCTAAGTTTAGAGGGGGGTGAATAAACTTAACACTTAAAACTTTTGGAGTTAACAAACTCAGCAACTTCAGCAGTCTGCTGAATGGTCAGTAGTCTGCTGACTGATGAGTTTACTGAATTTGTGCAGCGGAATACATCAAAAATTAAGCCTTATTACTTGTTGATAAATATGATACCATGTATTAGATACTTAGTAGTGTATGTGTGTGATTCAGTTGCTAGATTCAGTAGATTGATGTGCTAAATATCCTAAGTGCAGAATATAAATGCAGAAAGTATGTAGGCAGATTTTATAGTGGTTCCAGGTGGTGTAATCCTGTCAGTCCACTCTTCTCCTGTGATGTTGGAGGTAATTCACTAGAGATTCTTGAGGTAGCTGTTACAAAAATCCCTAAGTTGCTTCTCTTTCACCAATAACTATGTCTTCACAAACTGAACACTTGAAACAAGTAGGATTGCTGCTCCAAAGTCTTCCACTGGTCCTTGAAGGGTAGGATTGCCTCTTCTCCAGCTCCACCACAAACAACAGTGCTTGACACCCAAAGGATGCTTCACTGCCTTCAGTAGATTCCTTGTAAAAGAAAAGATGAAATCAAGTAAGTGATTCAACTTTCAGCAGCTTGATCAGGATGATATGATCAGCAGCTTGAGGTCTTCAAGTGTGTAAACTTGATGTAGCTTGAATGCAGATTACACTTGAAGAATTGTACTGGATCAGTAGCCTTATGCTCAGTAGGGTCAGCATGGTGTTTGATCGATTTAATTCTGATAGCTCAAGATAGACCCTTAATTTTCATCAATGTTCATCCTTTGTGTCTGAGTTATGAGTCCTCTATTTATAGGTAGGAATCCTTGTACCTTATGTTTGAAATTCAAACATAGCCGTTTCAGTTTTGTCCTATTTGACTTGCCTTTTCTGACTGTTCCTAGGACTGACACTGTCGATTCCTTTTTGACAGTATACAGTCTGTCAACCCTTTGACTTGTGTCCATTGGATAAAGGTCTGATTCATCCCAACGTCCCTTTAATCTTAACCATTGATTTGTTTGATAAATCAGAGGTTGTTAGCTGTCCATTTCTTTGTAATCTTCTAATGAAGCCTTTGAATAATTCGAAGTATATGTATCAACAGGTTCCTGTGACCATAAGTCTACTGAAATACATATCAGTCTGCTGTTCCATATCTTGCTGTGTTTAGGAAACAATGCAGCTGACTTCTTTTATCTAACTTTTATTTATGAAGTTAGATTACACCATTTTGCATATAACTAAGTTCCAATCACCACTTAACTTGTGGAACTTAGACCTTGTACACAAGTTATATGTAATCATTTTAGGTCATTACAGACTTCCCTAAATTCTGATTCTATATCCTTGACTTTAAATACTAAGTTTCATCCCTTAGCCTTCAATAAATGAGTTTGAACCCTCAGCCTTCAGTCTTCAGCAGGTTCCTGACTAGTCTTCTGACCTAGGTACCCTACTAAGATAGACAAGTCCACTGATCTAAGTCAGCTGACCTTTTACAGTGCCTGTTTGATCAAACCTATACAAGATCAAACTCTAATAAGCCTATACATTTGATCTAGACATCTTTTTTCCTTTGCTCTATAACAGCTAGTCTGGCACTCATCACTAAAACTTAAAAATAAGTCCAACAATGTCATTCTTTGATAGGAACCAGACAATATCGCGATGTGTGGGCGTTCCGGAAACTTAATAACTCCGTAGGTTACCAAGACCCAAAGTACGGAGGGACTTCACCGAACAAGTACACCCTCGGGTTTTCCCCCGTGGTTATTGGTGTGATCCACCAATATGTTGCAAGGTATATCCCTAACCGGATGCGTATAGTGCCCTTGAGTGCGGATGTAACATATATAAGATAAGTTAGAAACATATAGTCATGACATGCTGATGCACATGAATGTGGACCCTAGATTGAGTCGGTCATATAAAGATAACCAAGCAATGAAGTATCTTTTCTTTATAAATCTTATATTAAATCATAGCTTCTCTCTTTTATTAAGTACGTTGTACTTAACTCAAATGCATGTTCTCTATGTGTTTGGGGATGCGAAGATGAACAGATTGATCCGAGCTACGAGGAGCATTTCGATGACGACGTTTGAGGATGCCTTCTTTTGGAGCTTTATATTTAATGTTTCTTCGTATGACTGTTTAGTCTAGACTTTTCATTTCTTCTTTTGGAGTATGTTTTGCATATGTGGAGACTTGTTGTTACGTTTCAAGTTTCGTTGGTTCTTTCAATGTAATAAACGTTGCATTTCTACCTTTAGATTGTGTTTCTATTCTTGGATGTTTGGAAAAAAATTTATACCTGAGTCTTTTGCTTCCGTTTGCCTAACTCGATACAACGTAGTAGACGCTTACGTATAAAGTGAAATTTATTTTATTTTATACGTGCCGAACGTTCCTTTTCCGGAGAAGGACTCAGTGTCCGGGAACGGGGAATTAGATTTTCAGCCAAGAATCTTCATAATTTGGATGACCTATTAAGGTCATTATAGAGTCAAGATAACGGATACCAAGTTCATTGAATTTTGAGGCAATGAAGAATGCCTTCATATCATCACATTCATACACCGTTTCCAACTTTGTAGATATGTTTGCTTTATTTTTTGCGTGACCCATTTTAGTATTTGTTGTTGAGTATCTTTTCGTTTGTTCATCTTTTTGAGCAATCCCACTTTGTAGGTTTTGTTTTTGGAAAAATAGGTGAACAAAGGAAAAGGTGTGAGAATGTTTAAAAAGTTGAACAAAGGAAAAGATGTTAACCAACAAATACTAAAATAAGTTGCGGAAAATGAAGGAAGCATATCCACAAATCCAGAAACTATGTATGAATGTGATGATATGAATGCAATCTTCATTGCCTCAAAGTTCAATAAACTTTGTATCAAATATTTTGACTCTATTACCACCTTAATAGGTCACACTAATTATAAAGATTCTTACCTGAAAAAACCTACCACGTTCACTTAGAGTTAGAGTCTCTTTTGATAATAATAAAATAGATCAGAGGTGTTTATGATGAAGATGCCGTTTGGTATGATGAAATCATACCAAGACTGGAATGCGAGGCCATCACAACGAATGGTTCTGTAGAAACACAACACAATGTTTCAATGATTCAACACACACAAAGAAACACTTTGTATTAGAAAGCTTTGTTCTTAAGCTTCTCACTTGGTTGTTACAAATACAATGATAATCAATGCTATTTATAGCTACACTACTCACATATGAACACATGTGAATTACATTATCAATAGCATGCTTGGAAAGTCTTTGGACGGGGGTGGAAGGTGCAGCCATTGATACAGAAGTGAGGTTAAACATTGAGATTTTGTTCATATGTCTACATTGTCTCCCTTGAACCAAAATCTTCAAGCTTGACCATACCGAGCATCTTCACAAGTTTTGTAAATGACTCTATCTTCAATGGTTTTGTGATGATATCTGCAACTTGATCTTCAGTTGGACAATAATCAATAACAATCTCGTTTTCACGAACTAGCTCTCTAATAAAATGATATTTGATATCAATGTGCTTGTTACGACCATGAAAAACTTGATTCTTCGATAGTTCAATAGCTGATGTATTGTCACAATAAAACTTCGCTGGTTCAGATTGTTGATGATGTAGAAACTCAAGAATGCGCCTCAACCACACTGCTTGCGTAGCACTACTTGTGGCTACCATACATTCTACTTTTACTGTTACAAATAAATCACATGTTGTTTCTTCGATGACCATGAGAAAACGCCGGATCCCAAGAAAAATGCATAACCAGAAGTGCTTTTTCTTTGAACCGTGTCACCGGCCCAATCGCTATCCGTGTATCCAACAAGAAAAATATCATTAGCACACGAATAAAATATTCCATGACTCTGTGTACCTCGGATATATCTCAATATCCGCTTAGCTGCTTGTAAATGAGATTGACGCGGCGACACCATAAACGACTTATAAGTCCAACACCATAAGTTATATCTGGCCTAGTCGAAGTCAGGTATCTCAAGTTTCCAACAAGTCTTCGAAAATATGTAGGATCAACAAATTCACCGGTGCCATCTTTCATCTGTTAGGTGTAGTGCCCGAAAGACAATTATATAATTGTTTTAGGACAGAATTAATAATTCATCTTATTATATGCATGTATGATAATAATTAAGACACTACTGAAAACCCTAAGTACCTCATTTATGTAATCACATAACTCAGTGTATGGCTATACACAAGAGGATTGAGTTAGTGAGATGTACATAAAATTAACTTAGTCCTTAGCGTTGATTAATCTGAATACGGGTCTCATGGTTAATATGCTAATAATGCGCCCAGAACCTTTACGGTGTGACAGTCTTATCCGGACTGTCGGTAATAGGGTACCTAGTGGGGCATTTATATATGATGATAATCATATAGGGCTGGACCTATTTGATTTGAGTTCTCGATATAATTCCGTAATCGAGAAGTCTTATCAAATCACAAGATGATCATATATGGATTAATTTCAATCCTGAGGTGATCACAGGCAACTTCTTAGACCAAGGTAGAGTTTGATGTGTTAGTAAGGATCACTTCGTAGTATGTGGTCCAACACTTCTCGTTGGCTCTATTCTGGAATGAGTCAGTAGTCTGTGCTATCGCAGATATGGAATCCATTCCTTCCCTTGGGAAGTAGACAGACAGTTCACTTATTTGTTAGCCCTATGTTGGACTTATTTCTTTGTTTTGATGATGAGTGCCATACTAGCTGTTATAGTGCAAAGGCAAAAAGATGTCTAGATCAAATGTATAGGTTTATTAGAGTTTGATTCATAAATAGGTTTGATCAAACAAGCATCGTAAAGTGGCCGCCTGGTTGATATCGACGGATCGGTCTAGGTCCGCAGGGTAGATAGGTCGTAGACTAGTCTTGAACCCGCCGAAGACCGAAGACCGAAGATCGAGGGTTCAAACTCGTAAATGAAGGCTAAGGGATCAAACTTAGTATTTAAAGTCAAGGATATGGAATCAGAATTTAGGCCAGTCTGTGATGACCTAAACTGATTACATATACCTTGTGTAGAAGGTCTAAGTTCCATAAGTTGGATTATGTTTGGAACTTGTTTGTAATTAAAATGGTGTATTCTAACTTCACAGATAAAAGTTAGATAAAAGAAATCAGCTGCATTACATTTTATACACAGCAAATTGCTGTTCAGCAGACTGATTGCTATCTCAGCAGACTGATGACCCTGCTGAGATAATACCTCGATTAAATCAAGATTATATTGAAAAATTACATGGATAAGGACAGCCAACTACCTCTGATTTGATCAAACAAATCAGTGGTTAGGATTAAAAGAACGTTGGGATGATTCAGGACTTTATCCAATAGACACAAGTCAAAGGGTGGACTGACTGCACTGTCAAAAAGGAATTCTAACAGTGTCAGTCCTATGAATAGTAACAGAATGCAAATCAGATGGGACAAAAACAAGGAACGGTCACTTTGAATTTCAAATACAAGTCACATGCATTCCTGCCTATAAATAGAGGACTTTCAACTCAGAAACAAGAGGATGAATTTTGGATAAACTTTAAGAGATAACTCTGAGCTGAAAAACACCCTGCTGAACTTACTGAGCATAAAGCTACTGATCCAGTGAATTACTTCAAGTGTATTCTACATTCAAGCTATATCAAGTATACACACTTGAAGACTGCAAGCTGCTGATTATGTCATCCTAATCAAGCTGCTGCAACTGAATCATATATTTGATTCAATCTTTATTTTATAAAGAACCCGTCGAAGACGATGAAGCATCTCGTTGGGTGTGAAAGACCGTTGTCCGTGGTGGAGCCGGTGAAGAGGCAATCCTACCCTTCATGGACCAAAGTGGAAGACTCGGAGCAAAGCAATCCTACTGTTCCCGCTTTCGGTTGTGAAGCCATAGTTATTGGTGAAGGACAAACAACTTAGGAATCTTTGTAACATGCCTACATCAAAGATCTCTAGTGAATTTCCTCCAACATCACGGGAGAAGAGTGGACCGACAGGATTACACCACCCGGAACCACTATAAAATCGCCTACTTACTTTCAGCATTTAATTTCTGCACCTAGTTTATTTTGTACATCAACCTACTGAATCTAGCAACTGAAATCACACACTTACACTACTGAGTATCTAATACTTAGTATCATATTTAACAACAAGTATTAAGGCTTATATTTGATTTAACTCCGCTGCACAAATTCAGCAAACTCAACTATCAGTAGACTACTGTTTATCAGCAGGCTACTGAAGTCTCAACAGACTCCTAAAGTATCAGCAGACTGCTGAAGTTGTAGAATTTGTTAACTCCAAAGTTTTAAGTGTTAAGTTTATTCACCCCCCCCCCCCCCCCCTCTAAACTTAACCAAAGCCTTTTCAAGGGACCAACAATGGGTATCGGAGCAGTGCTTCTGTTCTGAAGAAATCCTACTTGTTGTGCTTGTGAAAATTCTTTGAAACTTTCTTTCAAGTTACTGATTTTCAAAACTTGCATCATGGATAACACACAGTATGATAGAACTATGCTGATGTGCTCTCTAGATAGATTTGATGAGTATAAACGTCGTATGCAGGCTTACCTTGCTACAACTCATGATGAGATGATGGATGTACTAACTGATGGACCACTGGAGATTACCAAGGCAATAATAGTGGGTGATACAACTGAATACATTCCTAAACCAAAAAGAGAATGGAATGCAGAAGATAGAAAAAGAGCAAACCTCAACAACATTGCTATTGATATCATTTATAGAACTCTGGATAGCAATATGTACATGAAGGTTAAAGATTGCAAAACTGCAAAGGAACTTTGGGACAAGATACATTTGATATGTGAAGGCACTGATGCAATAAAGAAGAATAAAATCAGTGTGGCCAGAAAAAGGTTCCAAAAGTTCAAGATGATGCCAAATGAAACCATTGAGCAAATGGAATCAAGATTCCATGCAATCCTGGATGAACTTACCCTGCTGAGTGTAAGTTATTCAAAAGAGAAAATAAACACCAAAATCTTGGAAGCTCTACCTGCAAAAGATGTTTGGAAAATGAAGGTGACTGCAATTGAAGAAATGAGAAAGTTGCATGAAGAAGACACCTTCAAGTTGTTTTCAGATCTCAAGGCTTATGAATTTAGCAAAAAGCTTGTACCCGAGATCGAAAAGGAAGAGCCAAAGACCATCGCATTGGTCGCTTCACATCAAGAAGAAACATCGGGAGGACAAGATGATCTCGCTGGATGAGATGCAGGAACAGATTGCCCTACTGAGCAAGAAAATCAGGATGATGAAGACTGGAAAGGCCCCTGCAAGAAATTTCACAAAGAGGCCTACTGAAAGAAGGAAAGAAGAACCAAAGAAAGATAATGACTAATATGCTTTCATTGCAAGAAACCAGGACACTTCAAACCTGACTGTCCTGAGTTAAAACAAGGCAAGGAACCTGATTATCTTTGCTTCAATTGCAAGAAGCCTGGACATTTTAGACCTGATTGTCCAGACCTACTGAAGACCAAGAGTCAACAAAGAAGACATGGCAAGAAGGCTATGGTTGCTGAAGATGAATCAGGGTATGAAGTTGAATCTGAAAAGGGAAATGAATCAGATGACACAGCACTGGTTGCTGATATGGAAGATTATGCTTTGATGGCCAATATGGATGAAACCGAGGAGGTATACAATACCGTATCCATCAATACTCCCCCGTTGGAAGTGATTGTGAATCAACTTGTGGTTCAAATCCTAGAAATTCTGACAACAATGAGACTTTGGATGCCATCCTTAATCAACTGAGGATAATACAATCTGGTTATGAGATTGTGAAGGCTGAAAAAGAAGCTCTTGAGTTAGAATTTGGAAGATTGAAAGCTGAATTAAGGGTTCTCAAAGGCAAGGAAAGAGATGTTGGACAGAATCGTTGTGTAAGCTCGTCGATCATCCAGCCCCCGAATCCGCCGAACCATCCGGTTCCTCCGTCGCATACAAATCTGGAAAGCCTTATGGTGATAGAACAGGGCTTGGATTTGGAACTCAACACTCCAACAAGAGTGGATCCAGTAAGGTCACTGAACCTAGTACCAGAATTAGTCCTAAGTTTGTACCTGCACTAGACCCAACTCCCAGTAAGGTTGCTGAGGCAGTAAAATCCAATGAGAATGCTTCAAGGAAGCAAAATCAGAAGTCAAAGAAGTCAACAGCTCCTAATAAAAAGAGTAAATCTAAAAATAGGACTGCCGTGCCTTCTAAGCCTGCCGATAGCAGACATGCTACCAAGTCTGCTGAACCACAGAAGGGTAAGAAACAGAAATATTCCAAGGATAAGAATCCTAAATCCAAAGATGTTAATCATTCAAGGGATACTTATCTCAGGGGGAAAGGTAGACTGTTCCCCACTGATGATGATTGGAATACTCCTGTACCTACTGTTAGAAACAACAAGTATACCCATGTAGCTAGGGTAAAACCTAGGCAATGGGATCAAGCAGAGGACTTACACAAGACCTCAAGCAGACTCCATATTACGTATCGTTCCTACGACACGACAAACAAATGGTTATACTAATGCTTCTAACACCAAGAATCACTTTAAACAAGCATTATAAACCAAAAGGCCGGAAAACATATGTGATTCCTACACAACCCTTTGTTAGAACTTATGGATGTGTGGAATACATGTATGAACCAAAGTATGACACATTCGGGGAGAAGGCCTTATGGAAACATACCAAGGGTCATGCTTGCCACTGACCACTATGGACCCAAACAGGTTTGGGTACCTAAAATACATTAACTTTGTTTTGTAGGGTGTCTGGTACTTTGACAGTGGATGTTCCAGACAAATGACAAAGAATAAGCACTGTCTGTCAAACTTTGTGGAAAAAGATGGTCCAAGGGTGAATTTTGGCAACAAGAATACACCTGGATATACAAGAGGATATGACACACTTGTAAGGAATGGACTTACAATCAAGAATGTTGCATATGTGGAAGGACTGGACTACAACTTGCTGAGCACTGGACAATTCTGTGACAAGGGTTATAAAGTCACTTTTGACAAAAACAACTGTATTGTCATTGGTGAAAGAGGTGATCAAGTTGTACTTGCTGGTAGAAGACAACAGAATATGTATGTTGTGGATTGGTCTACTGCAGTTCCAGAAACCTGCCTGATTGTGCATACCAAGTCTGAACTCAATTGGTTATGGCACAAGAAGTTGAATCATTTAAACTTTGATGATATTAATCAGTTGGTGAAGAAGAAGCTGGTGATTGGTTTACCTGAGATCACATTCAAGAAGGATGCTATTTGTGATGCATGTCAGCAGGGTAAACAGATAAAGTCAAGTTTCAAATCAAAGACCAAACAATCAACTAATAGAGTGTTGGAGCTGATGCATATGGATCTTTTTGGACCCATAACTCCAACAAGTGTAACAGGAAAGAAGTACACTTTAGTGGTTGTGGATGATTATTCAAGGTATACTTGGGTAATATTTATGAACAAGAAAAGTGAAACACTTCAAAGCATGCCTAATCTTTTGAAGAGATTACAAAATGAGAAAAGTTTAACAGTAATAAAGATAAGATCATATCAGGGTACTGAATTTCTCAACAAAGTTATAAGAGAATATTGTGAACAGAATGGTGTACTACATCAACTTGTCGTCTTTGGTACACCTCAAAGAAATGGGGTTGCCTTTGAAAGAAGAAACGAACTTTAAAGGAAGCGGGAAGAACAATGATTTGTGAAGCATTGCTACCGAAAGATATTGGGTGAAGCAAGAATACAACATGTTATACACAAAACGAACATCGTAAACAAGAAGCTGCTGAAGACACCTTATGAGGTTTGGAACGGAAGGAAACCTAACATATCCTATTTCCATCCATTTTGGAAGCAAATGTTTTATTCTAAATCATAAGGTACATTTGAAAACATTCCAACCAAAATCAGATGAAGGAATTTGCTTGGGATATTCTTCAGTCAGCAGAGCATTCAGGGTACTGAACAAGAGGTCACTGAAACATGAAGAAACAATCCATATTGTGTTTGATGAACCTAAGTTTACTGGTATGGAAGATGTAGATTGTGAACCTGTTGAGAATCAACAAGTCACTGATCCAGACTGTGTTGAAGTTTTGGAAAGATTCAATGACTTAAAATTTTCTGATACTGCCCCTGCTGAGCACCCTGCTGATAATGTTACCGATGCAACAACCGAAGCGGTTCAAGGATCCGCCGACCCCCCGTAGAAGAAGCTACGCAGACCCTACCGAAGATGATGTTCCCGAAAATCAAAATAACCAAAATCCACAATGGTTAAGGAATCACCCCGTCGAACAAGTTATTGGCAATGTACGGCAAGGTGTTAGGACTAGAAGACAACCGGAAGCTATGTTCACTTGTTTTCTATCTCAAATGGAACCTAAAGTTGTTGAAGAAGCAATTTCAGATCAAGATTGGATAATTGCTATGCAAGAAGAATTAAATGAATTTGAAAGAAATCAAGTTTGGACACTAGTTGAAAGGCCAAGTCATGCAAATATCATTGGTACTAAGTGGGTATACAGAAATAAACTTGATGAATCTTGTACCATTGTAAGAAACAAGGCAAGACTAGTTGCAAAAGGCTATTCTCAAGCAGAAGGAATAGATTTTGATGAAACTTATGCACCTGTTGCAAGATTGGAAGCCATCAGATTATTCTTGGCACATGCTGCATATAAGAACTTCAAGGTATATCAAATGGATGTCAAAAGTGCATTTTTGAATGGCATTTTAGAGGAGGAAGTGTATGTACAAAGAACCTCCGGATTTGAAGTTAAAGATCAAGAAGATAAAGTGTATAGACTCAACAAAGCACTTTATGGATTAAAACAAGCACCAAGAGCTTGGTATGAGACTCTATCTCAATTCTTGGTGGACAATGGATTTACAAAAGGCACCATTGACAAGACACTTTTCGAATCGGTGAAGGGGACAAAGACCCCGTCGGTACGCATTTATGTGGATGACATAATTTTTGGTTCGAAAATGATTTACTTTGTGAAAAGTTTGCAAATCTAATGAAGAGTAAATTCCAAATGAGTATGATGGGAGAAATGAACTACTTTTTGGGATTGCAAGTTAAACAGATGAAAGATGGAATCTTCATTCATCAAACCAAGTACACCAAGGAGTTGCTGAAGAAGTTTGGTATGGAAAACAGTAATAAGAATTCAACTCCTATGAGTACAAATATCAGATTGGATGAAGATAAAGAAGGCAAAGATGTTGATCAGACCTTATACAGAAGGATGATATGCGGTCATTGTACATAATCGCGCACGGACGATATATCCTTTGTTGTAGGTGTTTGTGCAAGATTTCAATCTAAACCTAAAGAAAGTCATTTAGGTGCAAAGTCAAGAGAGTTCTCAAGTATCTAAAAGAGACTTTGGGAGTAGGGATATGGTATTCCAAGGAAGGAAGCTTCAAAGTTATATCCTACTCGCATTCCGATTATCCGGATGCAAGATTGATAGATAAAGCACCTCAGAACCCGTCGTTAATGGGAAATAGACCGGTTTCCCGGTTTAGCAAGAAACGAAATTCTATATCAACCTCCACCGCCGAAGCCGAATACATTCTTCGCCGGGAAGTTGCCGTGCACAAGTACTATGGCTAAGACAACAATTAAGGGATTATGTAATTGAAGAAAAGGAAATTCCGATTATGTGTGATAACACAAGTGCAATTGCAATCACAGAAAATCAAGTTTTGCACTCAAGAACCAAGCACATTGATGTGAGACATCATTTTATAAGAGATCATGTTGAAAAGAAAGATGTGGTGGTTCTATACATTCCTACTGAAGATCAACTTGCTGATATTTTTACTAAACCACTTGATGGTGAAAGATTTGCTAAACTAAGGACTCGAACTTGGAATTATAAAAGTTGATCGACATTCAAAGCAATGTACCGGAATTCACCAAGCGGGGTTAGTCTTTGCTATGTTGGGTGAGCTCACTTAGCGCATTAGTCATTGGTATCAACAATTCCATGTACTTATGTTTGGACAATTGAGCAAATGAGGTTGCCAAGGGGATTGGTCTTTGTCATTTTGGGTGAGCTCACTTGACGGATCGGTCATTGGTATTAAACTTCATCTTGTATTATCAATTGAACAAAACAAGAAAAAAACAAGGATCAGCAGAGTACTTATGTCAGCAGGCTGCTGAAGCCTATTTATCAGCAGACTGCTGAGCCCACCCTGCTGAGGATCACCCTGCTGGATGGAACGTTACTCAGTCAAAGTTATTAAAGTCAAAAAGCATATTGGTGGGATATTTATTTCATCCTTTATAACCGCAGTTAACACGATCTAACGGTTATCAGACGTTATGGAACACGTGTCAAACCAGCATTTATTCAGATTAATCATGGTTGACATGGATGTACGTGCACTGACAGTTACAACTACTCACTGTCTATTTATACAAGGCTACTATACAGAAGAATCTCTACTTGCAAATCTGCTTTATCACTGCGATTTCTACACTGTGTGAACACAGATTTGAGAATCAATCTTCTTCATCTTATTCTTCTCATACAAATGGCGGAAAAGGTTGATGTCCAAATTGAATCAAGCCAAAGTGTTAGAGGTTTTGTTGAGGATGCAAACAGAACTGAACTGGCCATTAACATTGGTCGAAAAATAAGGAGATATGCCGGTCTGGAGAATGTATTGAATATAAGACTGGAGACAATTTCTTATACAAATGTTGTCAGTTTCTGTAGAAACATTCAAATACAGGAAGGAACCGAAGCATTTAAAACCGCCGTGAATGGGCAAGAAATTGAAGTTTCCCCCGCCCATCTCGAGGGAAGTTTTTGGATTTGTTGAAGTGGTGGATGGCTCGGTCAATCCCGAAGCAATGGGATTGGACAAAATGGCGTTTGTTGATCAGATTAAAACAAATGCAGCCACCAAATCCGTTCCAGGCATCAACTGCAAACATATTGGAAGTGAATACAGTCTGCTGAGCAAACTGATTGCTAAAAACATACTGGGACTAGTTGCAAGTATGGATACTCTATCAGGGCCCAAGATAGAATTGATGATAATCATTTGCAGGAGCATGAAGTTTGATTGGGCTAGATACTTCATCCATTATATGAAGAAGGTCTTCAAGGAAGACAAAGAGGGAAAGAGGAAGTCCAAGGCCCTGCCCTTAGGATTGTTGGTTCAGACCCTGCTGAATCATCTGCAAATCCCTAATGTAGCATCTAAAAAGATCAATCAGTCTAGATACAAGAAGGAAATTGATTATGCTATTCCTGGTCTAGATGATGATGATGAGGTTGCTGGAGAGGTTGCTGATGATGATAATGCTGGTGGTGAGCAGGTCAAGCAATCAAAAAGGATAACTATTAAACCCGCTGCACCCAAGAAAGCTGCTGAGAAAAGAAAGGGTGGAGATACAAAGCAAATAACTGAGGTATTAAAACCTTCAAAGAAAACAAGGAAGCGAACAAAGACACGGATCGCTGAGTCCGCCGAGGGTCGATGGAGGTTACTGACCCTGCTGTTGCTGCAAGAAAAACTGTTGTTGAAATATTGAGGGAACAACAGAAAGAAGCCAGTAGAAAGAGAAAGTCTACTATGACTGAGAAGAATGATGAACCCATTTCCAAGAGGAGAAAAGAGATTGTCCATAAATAGAAACATGGAAAAGGGAAAGAACTCAAAAACTTGGAGGCTCAAAGAATCCAAGAGGAAGCATCAGTAGAAGAGGAAGAAGAGGCTGTTGAGGCTGAGCCCTTGACCATAATCAGGCCTGTGGAGATTACTGACTCCTCACCTGAAGAGGTAGTCAAGTCTACTGATGATGGACAGGTTGTTGTTGAGCAATCTGTTGAAGACATACAGCGACGCTCTACCGACCCCGAGCCCGCCGTAGTATCTACCGAAGAACCGCAGCAAACCACTGAACCTGAACCTGCTGTGGTAGTTGAAGAAGTAATTGAAGACTTGGTTGAAGACCCTGCAAGTATGGCAAGAACTCAGGGGGAAGAGCAGTCTGTTGCTAACCCTGCTGATGAGCATGTAAGTCAGGGGGAACCAAGTGTGGTACAGATGGAAGTAGTAGGCACAAATGTACAACCACAGCAACCTACTGACTTTAGAACATCTGTTGAAGAAACCATGAGCTTACTTGTTGGAGCTTTTGGAGGTCAGCAAGCTGCTGAACCTGTCATTAGAAAGCCATCTATGCCGTATGAGAAGGCATCTAAAAAGGGCAAAGTAGATCCCAACTTTAAAAAGGTGCAAAACTACTTTCAGTGGAAGTTTGGATTTTACAAAGACAGAAACCAGCTGCTGATCCAATGAGTGGATTTGAAGAATGGGCATTTGAGCAGCTAGGTGTGGATAGCCTGTTGGATTTGATAGACACTAGCATCCGCAATCCAGCCGATGGATCTTTTGGATGAAGGAAAGAAAAGTGGAGCTATTATGTTCGAGATCCAAAGTTTACACTGCATGTGATTCATCGATTCGATGATGATACCCCTATGTTTCCTGGGGAGACCAGTGGAGTGGCTAGAGAAACAACAACTGAAGCCACTGGTCAAGAAGCCACTGAGACTGGTAAGTCTGCTGAGGGCCAGCAGACTGGAGAGATGGATGAGGATCTACAGGATCTCACCATGGATGATCTGGAAGCATTGATCAACGAAGGAATTAATTTGAGTGCTAGTAGGCTAGCTCATGAATCTTCTACATTCCATGTTGTAGAGCCTACTGCACAAACTGAAGCTGAACAAAGTGAGGATTTGGATGGAGAAAAGGTTACTGATTTCAATGAACTTAGTGCCAGTTCAGAAGAGTCCATTGAATATCAAGATGGATTTGACTTTGAGGTCATTCTTACTAAAACTGCCATCATCCTGCACAAGATTGGTCATGCAGAAGGATTCCAAGTGGATAATGAGGCTATATTCAATCCACAGAGAATTGAAGAGGAGGTACAGGCTGCTGGGCTACAAACAAGACTCGCACAAAGGTTGGAACGGGAGGTACGAGTCGCCGAGTCTCAAACAGCACTGGACAAAGGTTGGAACAAACATTGGGTTTGGAGGAAACCCCTGCTGTTGCTGGTAAGGCTGCTGTAGTGGAGCCTACTGGAGACAAGGCCACTGAAGGGAAAGATGGTCAGCAGACTGCTGTTAATAAGGATGAGCAGCTTGGACTTTGACTTTAGTGATGAGGAATTTCAGATGCCTGAAGAAGAAAATATTGATGTTAATCCCCCTCAGGCATTTGTACCTGTTTTTGAGGAACCTGCCATTGATCCTATCTTGGATGAATATGAAGGACCTAACCCTGCTGGACTGGACTGGAGTTGGGCAATGGTAATAAGCAATCAGAGGCCACAGTACAATGTGGAGGAGCCTGCTGATGAAGCCACTGGTGGAAGGATGACTAGTGAAGTGCCAGTTGAAGTGTTGAATGAGTTGAGGACTGTAAGGCATGATATGCAACAGTTAAGGACTCAACTGGACGACAGAAGAACGATTTGAAGAACTGATGAAGATGGTAAATGAAAACAGACAATCAACTGCCACAGTTGCTTCAAACTTCACATCTACTCAAAATGCTGTGAACAATCTAATACTAGATGTGAAGGGAATCAAGGTTGGAAATACTGCCAAAGATCAGTTTCTGAAAGACCAATTTATATCTATCCATCAGAAACTTGACAACCTTACTGTTGCACCTAAACCTAATGAGCCTGCTGCTGCTGCACAACAACCTGCTATGCCTGATCCTAAACTTACTGAAAGGATCAACCTACTGGAGGAGACCTTGCAATCAAGGATTACTTCACTTGATACAAGAACTGGAGCTATAGGAGGTCAATTGGATAGAGTGGTCATCTCACAGGAGGGTATTCATGGCCTCATATCCCGTTTTGTTGATGATGTCACTAAGGGGGAAGAGGGCCAATCGCCGCAAAGAAAAGAGGCTGCAAGACTCTTTGCAAAGAAAAGATGGGAGGATGAAATCAATGCTCTCAGGCAACCTCCACCTGGCAGAGTTCAACTTACTGATGATCTCCTTAGAAAATACAAGAAAGAGTACTATAACAGAAGGAGACCTTATCATGACATGGGATATCTTGAAGGTCCAGTGGAAGACTCAGGAGCAGCAATCCTACCTTTCAAGGACCAGTGGAAGACTCAGGAGCAGCAATCTTACCTGTTCCCAGTTTTCAGTTTGTGAAGCCATAGTTATTGGTGAAGGACAAACAACTTAGGAATCTTTGTAATAGCTACATCAAAGATCTCTAGTGAATTTCCTCCAACATCACGGGAGAAGAGTGGTGACAGGATTACACCACCCGGAACCACTATAAAATCGCCTACTTACTTTCGCATTTAATTTCGCACTTAGTTTATTTTGTACATCAACCTACTGAATCTAGCAACTGAAATCACACACTTGCACTACTGAGTATCTAATACTTAGTATCATATTTAAAAACAAGTATTAAGGCTTAAATTTGATTTAATTCCGCTGCACAAATTCAGCAAACTCAACTTTCAGTAGACTATCGTTTATCGGCGGAGCATGCGAAGTCTCGCAGACTCGAAGTATCGCGGATCGCCGAAGTTGCAGAATTTGTTAACTCCAAAGTTTTAAGTGTTAAGTTTATTCCCCCCCCCCCCCTCTAAACTTAACCAAAGCCTTTTCAAGGGACCAACACCCTAAGAAAATGATCGATCCCGGGAGTTCATGTTAGCCTAATTAGCTACTAGTCTGGTATGTGAACTAATTGATCACTAGGGTGTTAATGGTAAATAAGGATAATATGTTTCGAGAAGGGTTTACGGAAATATTCCGACTCGAAATGAACAGTCTATGGAGGATTTATCCGTATGTAATGATTATATGAGTGGACGCTTTCGACTCATGGTTGAGTGTAAGTTATCTATATTCGGCAGAGTTCAATTTCGGGTTTATGGTGGTGTAATCCCGGAATTAATAGATTGAATATAATTGTTCGGTCTGACGAATAATTTTATTTAATTTATTGTAGCTACTGAATATGGGTCCATGGTCCCCGACGTGGCTCTTAATATAGCATATAGGTTTTCTCGTCGTTTCACCTCAATTATAATTAAATAGTTCGATTGGACTATTTAATTGATATGTGGATTAATTGTTTAGTTGGACAAGATAATTAAATACACAGAAAAGAGTTTTTTCGTGGACTCGGCCCAATGTGTCAAAAATGCGTGTAGGCCTATTTTTTCTAGGGTGGGGCGCATTTTATGTTGATTAATTATTAAGGAATTAGTTTTCTTGTATAATTATTTAACATGTGATTATCTTTTATATGTTAATTGATAATTCATGGAATATTAGATGATATATTTATTTATCCTAATTTGTTTGGGATATATATATTATATTTATCTTTTATTTAAAATAAGGATTAATCTAATAATTATCTTTTTAATTAATTAAATCCTTGGAGGACAAAGATTACTCTCCTATATAAAGAGAGTTCTCCCAAGCCTAAAAGACACACACACAATTTTCGAAATTGGGGAGTAAAATAGCTTAGAAGTTTCGGCTATTTTACCAAGGGTTCGAGTTTTAGAAAACTTCGGGTTTTTCTAAGGTAGCATATTGAGGAGGTCAAGCGGCTTGAAACACCATCCACTTGGTGTTTCTTGGAAATACACGTCGGAAGACGGTGGCTTCACAATTCTTGGATCTTGTATCTCAGATTGTTCTAGACGTTTATTCACAATAAACCGGTAAGCAATCTAAACCCCCTCGTAGGTTTAGATCTATTTATTCATGTATTTTGGTTGTTAGATCTAGATCTTGTACTTTCCGCTGCGTAATCGGGTGGATCTATGATCCATCCGATGATATTACATCCTACATCATCAACTTTAGTTTTTCTTCCACCGGAGTTAACATTGGCTTAGCACAGTTCATCTTAAAATTCTTCAAAATATCACCTACATATTTCATTTGTGAAATGAAGATCACTATCCATTTGATGAATTTCCAAACCAAGAAAGTAAGACATCAAACCAAGATCTGTTATTTCAAAATGACTAGTCATAGCCTCCCAGAATTATGAAATCATTTGTGCATTATTACCAGAAAAAATAAGATCATCAACGTATAAGCACACAACAATGATATCACCTCCACCAAAATATTTGACATATAAGGTATGCTTGTAAGGGCATAGTTCAAACCCATGCTCAATAAAATAAGAGTCAATACAAGTATACCATGCTCTCTGGGCTTGTTTGGGTCCATACAACGCTTTTTCAAGCGATAAACTTTACGTTCGTGTCCACCAATAATATATCCAGCAGGTTGATCAACATAAACTCTTTCCTCAATAACACTGTTGAGAAAAGCATATTTCACATCCAACTGATAAATTTTCCACGAACATTGTGCAGCAAGTGAAATAACCATACGAACTGTATCAAGTCTTGCAACGGGAGAAAACATCTCCAAATAATCAATACCTACCTTCTGCTTGTATCATTTTGCTACAAGTTAAGCTTTATAGCGATCCACCTCTCCATTAGCTTTGTACTTCGTTTTGTACACCCATTTTACCCCTATGGGTTTCTTTGCTGTTGGAAGGTTTTTCAGCTCCCAAGTATCATTCTTCTCAATTGAATGAATCTCATTATTCATGGCTTGTATCCAGTAATCATTTCTCGAAGCCTCTTCAAAGCTAACTGGATCACAATCTGCAAACAAAGCGAAATTAACAATTTCTTCATCAGACATGTCATTATCATTTCCAATGACATAATCCTGCAAACGAGCTGGTAACTGTCTTTGTCGTTGTGGACGACTAGATGAAGATTCAGTAACAATTTCATCTCTTGGTGGTTATGTTTCTTGTATACTAGAATCAACAACTGGAATAGAAGCACTGCTTGGTTTTTCAAGTTGCTTTGTTGACCAATCCCAAGCTTCCTATTCTTCAAATATAACATCCCTACTGATTACAACTTATCTTGTTACTGGATTCAACAACCTAAACCCTTTTGTTTGATGAGAATATCCAATAAAGATACACTTTTCAGATTTATCATCCAATTTCTTCCTCAAAACATCAGGGACATGGGCATTAGAAATACAACCAAACACTTTCAAATGTCCAATATTTGGTTTTCTCCCTGTCCATGCCTCATATGGTGTTTTTTCGCCTGGTACACTCCTGGTAGGACGCCTGTTTAAAACATAAAAGGCACAAGAAATAGCCTCTGCCCATAAAGATTTAGGCAATTTCTTAGAATGCATCATAGACCTTACCATGTCTATGACCGTTCTATTTTTCCTCTTTGCCACTCCATTCTGTTGAGGAGTATATCTAGTTGTCATCTGATGTTTGATACCATTATTTTCTAGAAAATCATCACAACAATATACTCAGTTCCTCTGTCTGTTCTCAATGTTTTAATCTCATAACCACTTTGTTTTTCAATGTATTAAAAACTTTTGAAAATATCACAGGCATCAGATTTATTTCTCAGAAAATACACACATGCTTTTTGACTGAAATCATCAATGAAAGATATAAAATACTTACTACCTCCATTGGAAGTTCTTCAACATAACACAAATCTGAATGAATCAGTTGCAATGGGGTACTAGACCTCCATGCCTTATTTTTTGGAAACGGATCTCTGTGATATTTCACCAAAGTACATGAATCACACACTTTATGAGGAAAGTCAATGTCTGGGAATCCCAATACTGACTTATTCGTAGCAAGAAACTTTAAACTTCCAAAGTTCAAATATCCAAATCTCAGATGCCATAACCATGTA
This sequence comes from Gentiana straminea, assembly GCA_036785695.1. NCBI lineage: Eukaryota > Viridiplantae > Streptophyta > Magnoliopsida > Gentianales > Gentianaceae > Gentiana > Gentiana straminea. Next base: position 1,886,638 of record JAVUPR010000261.1, read on the forward strand.
TCATCAATACTCACAGAACTAAAACAGGGTAAACTGCAACAATTAATTTTCAACGGAAACAAATGGTTATTACTCATGTTTACCTTTGCAATGAGTGCTTTCTTTGGATCACTTACTGTGTAGTTTCCTTGATTGAAGACTATGTTATAGCCTTTCTGTGACAACTGTCCAATGCTCAACACATTATGACGTAAACTAGGCACGTAGAATACATCAGAAATAGCATTAGAAGAACAGTCTGTTAAAGTGTAAGAGATTCTTCCTTTTCCTAGAAATGGTATGTCAGTATTTCCTCCAAATTTAATAGTTGACTATACAAAAGTATCCAAATCAGAGCACAATTCTTTGTTCCCACACATGTGATTACTACAACCTGAATCCAGAATCCAATCATTTTTCTTGTTCTCATCAGTTCCAAAATTTGATAACAATGAAGTTTCAAGACTATTATCATTATATTCTACAATCTTAGCATGATTTTCTTGATTATTCTTGTAACGACAATGATTTTGATAATGCCCTAACTTCTTACAATTATAACACTGAATTTTCGATTTATCTTTTTTCGAAAAATCATTACTTTGTTCATTATGACCAGAATCATTATTATTTCTATGGTAATTAAAATTACCTCCGCTTCGGCTTCGTCCTCGACCATGGCCTTTACCACGAAAATTTTGAACATGTTGACTGAATTCAACATGATTCGACGATTCTTCCTTTTGATTTAGTTGTGCCTGCAAAGCTTCCTCAACAATAGCAATAAATTGTTGATCAAGAGAAATTTCATAGGATATATAACTCACCTTCCAATAAATCTATAGTCATTTCATCAAGATTTCTGGTCGCTTCAATGACCGTTTTCTTCGTATGAAATTTATGCGTCAGATATCTGAGAATTTTCTATACTACCTGTGCATCCGTCAGACTCTCTCCATTTGCACCAATTTTGCTAGCGATATCTCGTACTTTTGCAATAAAATCACCAACTGACTCATTTGTTCTCATCTGAGCCAACTCGAACTGCCTCCGCAATTCCTGCAAACGAACTCTTTTAACTTCAAGGTTACCACAGTTGGCATTGACTAGGATCCTCCACTTCTCTTTTGCTAATTTGGCATTCACAAATTTATTATAAACGCTTAACTTAACTGCATTATTAAGATAATGACGAGCCAAACGATCATTTCTTCGATTTTTCTCAAGTGCTTTTGCCCGTGTCTCATGTAAATTTGCAATGGCATCGGGAATGTCGAAACCGTTTTCAACGACATCCCAAATATCAATGATGTCGAAAAAATCTCTCATTTTCCACTCCATTCATCAAAAAAAAATTTACGGTCGAAAGTAAAAACGGGACAAGTTTGTATAATTTTTTCTCCCTCCATAAAATAGTATTGAAATGTGTGTCAAATAATTGATATTGGTTTGATAGGATCTGTTCAATGCTTCAACACACCAACATTATTGGCAAACTGCTTTTGACTTCTCCACTTCAATTTATCACCGTTCATTTACACTTCCATCCGTGATTCAAGACAAATATTTTTTGAAATGATGGAAAAAAAATGCATGCAACTTTTCAATGCTGAACTTTTTTTTTTTTTTTTTTGGAAGAACAGAGGAGGAGGAGCAACCAAAAGGAGTAATGGGCAAAGTTAGTTAGTTTTTTTTTTCACAAAAAGATCAAAAAAATATTTGGAAAGCACTCGGCTGAAAAGCTACCTGAAGCAAGGTTACAAAAGATATGGGTTTTAATTGAGAAAGAAATGGAAATATTGCGACTGCAACTTCTCAAAAGACCTCACCGGAAAAATAATCTCGGTCGGAGGTAATGGCCCAACCTTGCTCTGATACCAATTGTAGAAACACAACACAATGTTTCAATGATTCAACACACACAATGACACATTTTGTATTAGAAAGCTTTGTTCTTAAATTTTTCACTTTGAATATCGTCATGTTGTAAATAGTAATGCTTGAATTTCCATCACATTCCATCTCTCGTCATGTTGTAAATAGTAATGCTTGAATTTGCATCACATTCCATCTCTGTCAAAGCAAGCGAACCCATGTGAGACAGTATATCATGCATTTTTACACAAAGTAATGCACTCAATGGGAAATTAAAGTCGAGAAAAACGAAAATGTGTTACATGCTATTATCTTCTAGAAAAAGTAGTAGAAACCAACGACAAAAAATCTTTACCCATGAATCTTGACTCGTTTTTTCAAGCAAAGTGGATGAAATAAAGAATATGAGAGCATAAAAAGAAAATGGAAAACCTCATCGGTAAGACCTTCTCCGATCTCCACCGCCAATCTCTGGCAAGTCAATCAATGGTATACTTGAAAGGACATGGATTGAATATTCAAAGAAATTAAAAGGAGAAAGGATTATTATTGGAGAAATCAATAAAAGTGAAGCAGAAGAGAAACCCTGTTCAACAGTCAAGCTTAATCGAGGATTCGGGAATTTAAAGATGCCCTCACAAAATCTAGCAAAGGAACACGTTCTATGCTTGATTACCTTGCTCAAATGAAGAGTTACTCCGACAGGCTTGTTGTAGCAGGGTATCCGATTTCCAGCTCAGAGCTCATCCTGGCTACTCTAGGAGGTCTACCCAGGGAGTACGAGTCTGCATTCGTTAATATTACCTCTAGGGTTCAATATATGAGTTAGGAAGAGGTCCAGGCTCAGCTCACAACCCATGAACGTCTTATTACAATGTTTAATCCTCCTGGTGCACTTGATTTAGGTCATCCTTCTACAAATATGGCTCAGACCAGAGGAAGAGGTCAGGATCAGTCCAATAGAGGTAGAGGTTCTGGATGTGGTCGTGGAGATCAAGAGGAAGAGGTGGCAGAACTAGAAATAGCTCAAATAATAGAACTGGAGCAGGAAGTTGCAATATGAGGCCAACCTGTCAAATTTGTGGTAAAACTGGTCACATAACTTTAGGCTGCTGGCATAGGTTTGAGAAGGACTTTGTGTCTCAAAATCAAGGGCAAAACCAACAAAATTCTAGGCAAATGGCTGCATATTTAGCCTCCTCAGACATGACGTTAGATTCAGGATGGTATGCAGACAGTGGAGCTTCAAATCATGTCACATCTGACCTTGGAAATCTATCCCTGAGGTCTGAGTATGAAGGTAATGATACTGTAGTTGTAGGAAATGGTCATCATATGCATATTTCTCACACAGGATCATCCACTCTTCATTCTAATCTACACTTCTCTCACATCCTACATGTCCCACATATTCCAAAAAATATTTTGAGTGCATCACAATTGACTGCTGATAATCATGTGTTAATTGAGTTTTCTGCCTCTAAATGTTTTATTAAGGATCAAGCATCAAAGAAGGTTCTTCTTGAAGGAACCCTAGAAAATGGCATGTACAAGATTCAACCAGTCAAATCCATTAGCCATGCACCATCTTCTCTCAATTCCACACAGTGCACCCTTCAATCCAGTAGTATGTCACCTTGTTTAGTAACTTCCAATAATCAAACTAGTCAATCCATTGTGTGGCATAGGAGGCTAGGTCACCCTTCTATGAAGGTGTTGAATCAAGTTTTTAACTCATGTAATGTTTCTGTTAATGCACAATTACCTTTCTATGATGATTGTCAACGTGGAAAACTTCATGCTAATCCTTTACATGTCTCACACACAAAAACATCTCAGGTTCTTGAACTTGTGCACACTAATTTATGAGGTCCATCTCCTGTCAGATCAGTCTCTGGTTACTTGTACTACATACACTTTGTTGATGATTTTAGTAGATACACTTGGATATATCCTCTAAAAGCTAAATCTGATGTCTTTGATGCCTTTGTTGTTTTTAAAAAACTTGTGGAAAACCAGTTTAACACTAAAATCAAAACAGTTCAGTCTGATTGGGGTGGGGAGTATAGATCACTAGCAACCTTTCTAGATCAATGTGGTATTATGTCACATACACCCCCAAAATGGAAGATCTGAGATAAATCATAGGCATATAGTAGAAACATGTCTTACCCTACTATCTCAATCATCCTTGCCCTACAAGTACTTGTGGGATAGTTTCCTTCTAGCAGTTTGCCTCATCAATGTCCTGCCTACATCTTTTCTTGGAGATATCTCACCACATCAAGCACTGTTCCACAAAGCACCCAACTACACCCTAATCACAACCTTTGGTTGTAGATGTTTTCCATATCTCAGACCTTACCTTACACACAAAGTTCAGTATCACACACAAAAGTGCAGTATCACACACAAAAGTGCAATCACTCGTAATAAATAAATCAAATATAACATTACCTTTGTCACAAACTTTATCATATCTATCTTTTTTTTATATAAATTATCATATTTATCTTGTTAACGGTAAACGAGAAGTAGACAGGATATATATATATATATATATATATATATATATATATATATATATTTCGTATGGAATAGGGGTGTAATCGAGCCGAGTCGAGTCGACACTTTCAAAGGCTCGAGCCCGACTCGACTCGACTAAAAATGTTCGGGCTCGAAACTCGGCTCGAGCTCGATCGAACCTTGAAAAATCAAGATCGAACTCGACTCGCTAAGTACTCGATATAGCTCGACTCGGCTCGTAAGCTCGATTATTTTCCTAGAATTCATTTAATTTTTAATGAAATATGGCAAGATCGAGCTCGATTCGTCTAATACTCGACTCAAATAATATTTTTTAATTATGAAAAATAATATTTAATAATAAATTTAATTAAATAAATAATTATTTAATCAAGCTCGATTAAGCTTGCGAGCTACTTGATTAATATTTTAAAACTCGAGCTCGACTCGGTTAATTATTCGAGTAGCTCGACTCGAGCTCGAACTCGGAAAAACCGAATCGAGTCGATCTCTCTTACGAGTCGAGTACGAGTAGCTCACGAGTAACCCAGCTCATTTACAACCCTAGTATGGAATAAGAATGTTGAAACGAATATTGAAACATGAAATTAAAAATTAAAAATAAAAAATCTCAAAAAGAAAGGAACCTAAAAATTCAAAAAGAAAGGAATCATGGGTTGGCTGCGGGGTGTCAGGAGGTCACGTGGTATTCAAATCTTACATTGAGCAGAAGGGTAATTTGGGGCATTTGCTTTGTAGCGCCTCCCAAGCCATTTGCTTGAATACGGACGAAAAAGAAAAGGAAAACAAAGGAGGAAAAGAAGAAACTTTGCTCAAATTAGATTATGAAGAGACATGACATCTTAAGCCTCAGTCTATACACACCTTTATCGGCGTCAAATTTCAATTCACAGATCACAGCTTTGTGCAGGAGCACAGTAAACAAACCAAAAACTCAAAAAGTAAAGTAATATTTTATAGGTTGGCAAAAAAAAAATTAATAAAAAAATTAATTAAAAGCAAAATTTTGATTCAAGGTTGTCGAAAAAAAAAATATATAACAAAAGTATATTTGACTTTGTGCACTGGCTATGAGAATCTCAGCTATGTCATTTTCATCTCATTAATAATCTCACTGTCTAGATACACCAATATCGGGAAATACTTGTGTGGGGAGAGAATTTTGAGATGAATTGATGGGTAAAATGATCAGTACCACACAGTTTAAATACAGAATGAAACTTTATAGTTGTGCTGTCTCCACACGGTGTCTCCAGACATGTGGAGACACCACAAAAGTATCTCCCACCAATATCACACATATCAAGTGGTCAATTCTATTGGACCATCTGATTACACGATGGACATAAGAGTGTGTCTACCTTGTTTGAGATCCACTTTAGGTCGACAAGTGATTAATGTCAAATGAAAAAAAAAATACGTGGAGTCTGTGGATTGTATATTTAGAATGAAGTGACGGATAAAACGATGTGACCAACACAGTTTAAATCAATGCATTCATCAATAAAGGTATTCAGCTCAGTCATTTTTTATTTTTTATATTATATTGATGGAACAAGTGTAATCGATATGTTATCACCAATGACACAACATTTATCTGTATTGTTGATAATGATTATAATTTCAAATTGATTATGATGTAAACCAAATTTTCTTGCAAATTCATCATTATCAACCGTTACAAGAGGATAATAACTTCATATATTTAGTATATATTAACTTACGTAACCAACATGTCTATGGTATACACATGTTAGGGAAGTTATTTGGTAGTGTATTAATTTACACCGATTTAACATGTAAATAAATTTGGACCACATAGTTGAATTCAGTTTTGAAATAAAAGGTCTACATTATGTTACATGGGTGCACCCACCCAATAACTTCCCCACATGTTACTACACATTGACTAGATATGTAAAAAACTCAACTCCTCAGTTGAAATAAATAAACAATTGCATTAAAGATTGTACGATTAATAAAATCTTAACACATTTTTCCCATATATATATATATATATATATATATATATATATATATATATATATATATATATATATATATATATATATATATATCGATAAGAGTCCTAAAAGACACAATATGGAAGATGTCAGGCAAAAAAAACTGTAAAAAGGATTTTCGTCAAAAAGGACATTTCACAAGTGAAAGTGAAAATCAAAGTGAATTTGAAAGTGACTTATGTTGATTTTCAACACAAAACCAAACGTAATTCAATTTCAAATTCAGTTTCATTTTCACAATCACTGATGAAATTTCCTTTTTGACGAAAATATTTTCTTATAGTCCTAAAATCATGAAATCTTTCTAAATGTGTCCTAATTGACAATTAACTAATATATATATATTTCCAATAAAAAAAAACTTTCTTGAATAATTATGACCCAACCTTCTTTGCAATACTAGCCGGTAGTACTAGTATGTAGTGCTATATTGGAACATGCATTAATTAAAACCCGTGACTCATTGAGACATCAAATCACATATTTTCAAAATTAAAACCCCTGACTTTATTGTATGATTGAGGTTGTAGTACCACGAGTATTTCTTCTCTTACTACTCCATTTGGATTGTAGATCTACGTGGATAATCTGGACCCACATTATCAAATTAAATTCAAGCTATGTGGTCCAGATTTATCCACATGGGTCAACGGTGTAAATGAGTAACTAAGCAAGAATTTCTTGTAGAATGATTGGAGAAGAATGCTGTAATCTTACACCATTTTGGTGTTTTGGTGTAAAAAAAGCGGGAAACCCTGGAGATGCCATAAACTAGGCTACTGAAGGAGGGGAATATAAACAAAGATAGATATCGGTCAAAGACTATTGGATAAAAGAAGGTCACATGAGAATTGTCCCTTGAATAATTATAGAAAGGGAGCCTACACATAACTTAATGCAAACATAGAGCTACACATAGGTAATAAATGGAGTTTGAAATATGAAAATGATATAGTATACACATAATTAATGGATAAAATTGTGTAGTGAATGTGTAATGCACATATTGTTTAGTGAATATATACCGTCCTTTAAAATATATAGAAACACACATGAGAAGTTTTTGTGTGGTATATGCACATACACCGAATTGCAGGCAAACAAATCTAGATCACATAGTTTCAATTTCTTTAAAAATAAAAGGTCTACAATAAGCTACATGTGTACACTCCATATATGGCGGGTGCAATCAATAACTTCCCAAAACGTTATTAGTCTTTCTCCCCTCGGAGTCTATTCATTCATTTAGACCCAACATTAATTCGATCACTAGTATTAAATTTTCAACAAGACACAGCATGGTCAAGTCAAGTCAAATGGACTTTTATTATTTTGGGTGGCAATGAATAACATCCCTTTTTCAGTAATAAAATTATGTGATTCAGATAAGACAACATATTTGTCTCTTCATATCGGAGACTCTATCGTAAAGTTTCCCTATTTAAAGTATACACCCGCGGTAGAAAAATTTACGTGGTGTATCTGCACGTTATTATACACATATATTAACTTAAAAATATTCATGTTTTTAAGTGTAAATAGATTAAAATACAAAAATTTTGAAAATACGGTATGTTTTAAGGATATAATAAATGTATTCACACCGGTTTGATTCTCCTTTGAGGCGTCATGTTGAAAGAGCTCTTGGCCAGGCCTTACCCCTGAGTAAGAGTCGGACTCTGCAGGCACGACCCGGACCGAACTCCGGATTAGTCGGACCAGTGGGTTCCGGATACCGGGGTTTTAAGTAAAAAGAATGTATCAACACCCTGCAAACACACCACATTAAAATTTCTTACCCGTGATTCCTTGTAAAAAAATACATATACACCCGTGAACAGGGGCGGCTCTTGAAATTTTACGACACGAGTCGGGAATCGAGAGCGACACATGGGTCGGGAATCGAGAGCGACACATCCTATGTGTAGCTTTCTGTTTGCGTTAAGTTATGTGTAGACTCCTATTCTAAAATTATTCAAGGGACAATATTTCATGTGACCTTCTTTTATCCAATAGTCTTTGACCGATATCTATCTTTGTTTATATTCCCCTCCTTCAGTAGCCTATCTTAGGGCATCTTCAGGGTTTCCCGCTTGTTTTACACCAAAACAAATTAAAATGATTTAAAATTACATCCTTCTTCTCCAATCATTCTATGAGAAATTCTTTCTTAGTTACTCATTTACACCATAGACCCATGTGGATAAATCTAGACCACACAGCTTGAATTTAATTTGAAACTGTGTGGTGCAGATTATCCACGTATGTTGGTCCCTTGAAAAGGCTTTGGTTAAGTTTAGAGGGGGGGGGTGAATAAACTTAACACTTAAAAATTTTGGAGTTAACAAATTTCGCAACTTCAAAGCCAGCCCGCCGATACTTCGCAGTCCGTCGATACTTCGCAGCTCCGTCGATAAACGTAGTCTACCGACAATTGAGTTTGCTGAATTTGTGCAAATGGAATTATATCAAAATTAAGCCTTAATACTTGTTGTTAAATATGATACTAAGTATTAGATACTCGTAGTGCAAGTGTGTGATTTCGCTTGCTAGATTCAAGTAGGTTGATGTGTAAAATAAACTAAGTGCGTAAAGTAAATGCCGAAAGTAAGTAGGCAGATTTTATAGTGGTTCCGTGTGGTGTAATCTCGTCGTCCACTCTTCTCCCGTGATGTTGGAGGAAATTCACTAGAGATCTTTGATGTAGCTTTTACAAAGATTCCTAAGGTTGCTTGTCCTTCACCAATAACTATGGCTTCACAACCGAAAACGGGAACATGTAGGATTGATGCTCCCGAGTCTTCCACCGGTCCTTGAAGGGTAGGATTGCCTCTTCACCAGCCTCCACCACAAACAACAAGCTTTCACACCAAAGTGCTTCACTGTCTTCGCAGTGTTCTTTATAAAATAAAGATTGAATCAAATAAATGATTCAGCCTTGCAGCTGCCTTGATTAGGATGATATAATCAAGCAGCTTGCAAAGCTTCAAGTGTGTATACTTAATGTAGCTTGAATGCGAATACACTTGAAGAATTTCTCTGGATCAGTAGATTTAAGTTCAGTAAGTTCAGCAGGGTGTTTTTCAGCTCAGAATAATATCTCTTCAAAGTTTATCAAAATTCATCATCATCATGTTTCTGAGTGTAAAGTCCTCTATTTATAGGTAGGAGAACATGTGACTTGTGTTTGAAATTCAAATGTAACCGTTCCTGGTTTTTGTCCCATCTGATTTGCTTTCTGTCATTATTCATGGGACCGACACCGTCGAATTCCTTTTTGACAAGCAAGGTACCGTCCACCCTTTGACTTGTATCCATTGGATAATAATCGAATCATCCCAACGTCCGTTTAATCTCAGCCCTTGATTTGTTTGATAAGTCGAGGTAGTTGGTCGTCATTTTCAATGTAATCTTCCAATGTAATCTTGAATTACCCGAGGTATTTCATCGCATGTTCATCGTCCGTCGTGATACATGTCGTCCGTCGAACTCCAATTTGCCGTGTATAAAATACAATGCAAATGACTTCTTTTATCTAACTTTTATTTGAGAAGTTAGATTACACCTTTTTGAATATAACCAAGTTCCAAACATCATTCAACTTATGGAACTTAGACCTTGTACACAAGGTATATGTAATCGCTTTAGGTCATCACGTACTTGCCTAAATTTCGATTCCATATCCTTGACTTAAATTACTAAGTTTGATCCCTTAGCCTTCAGAATCGAGTTTGAGCCCTCACCTTCGCTCTTTCGCCTTCAAGCAGTTCCCGACTAGTCTACCGACCTATCTACCCTACTCGATATTGACTAGTCTACCGATAAAGCTCACCGACCATTACGTTGCTTGTTTGATCAAACCTATTTATGAATCAAACTCTAATAAACCTATACATTTGATCTAGACATCTTTTTGCCTTTGCACTATAACAAATGCCTAGTCCGGCACTCATCATCAAAACTAAAAAATAAGTCCACCAATTTCCCTTTTTTGGTGATGATGCCAATAACCTCACCTAACAGCAAAGCAAAAAGATATAAAACAAAGACAGAACAAATATAGTCATCTTTCATTATAATCATGTGTTCAAAGATATTACAGTCTAGAATCAGCAAAAACATAATGCAGTTAAAGTATGCTGATCTACTGTCTTCTTTCCCTTTCTTCTCTAGCTTTCTCAGCCTATTCTTGGTATTCTCTGATTTCTCTTACCATATCTCTCATCCAATCATTCTCAATCAGAGAGAAGTCAATATGAGGATTTACTTGTTTCCACCAATGCCAAGCTTCAGGTAGAGTAAGGGATATTTGACTTACCCTGAAGCATAACCTCATATACACTTCTTTAAATTCATTCACTGAGTCCTTTGCCTTTGTGGTAGGTATACCTATTCCACTTCTACCACCTCTGTGTTTGATCCTCATTGATCTGATTCTTGCTTCCCAAAATTTAAGTCCCAAAAATGAGTTCGACCTTCATGAAATCCCTTGTCATGATAGGGTCTATGTCTCGTTATTGTATACCTTCTTGTATTGTTGGAGAAGCTCATCGTGAGTGGAAGTCCGCTGTGTGCCGGTTGTCCGAAAGCATTAGTATCGCCTTCCCATCTCTTCTTTGCAAAAATTTCGGCAAACCTTCTTTTGCTTCGTCGTTGCCTCTTCCCCCTTATTGACATCATCAACAAACCGGGACAAGAAAGCCATGCACACTTTCCCGTGTGATAACTAGGTTGTTCGGCTTGTCCTTCAATGATTTCGGTTCTAGTATCAATGGCTGTGGTCCTTTCTTGCATTGTTTGCTCCAGCAGGGTTATCCTCTCAGTAAGTTTAGGATCAGGCACAACAGGTTGTTGTGCAGCAGCAGGCTCAGCAGGCTTAGGTGTAGCAGCAAGGTTGTCAAGTTTCTGATGGATGGAAATAAATTGGTCTTTCAGAAACTTATCTTTTGCAGTATTTCCAACCTTGATGCCCCTCACATCTAGTATCAGATCACTCATAGCATTTTGAGTAGATGTGAAGTTTGAAGCAACTGTACTAGTAGATTGGCTGTTTTCATTCACCATTTTCATCAGTTCTTCAAATCTCTCTTCATGTCTGTCCAGTTGAGTCCTTAACTGTTGAATGTCATTCCTTACAGTCCTCATCTCATGCAAGACCTCCTCAGGCACTCCTCTAGTCATTCTTCCACCAGTACTATCAGCAGGCTCTTCCACATTATATTGTGGCTTCTGATTGCTCATAACCATTGCCCAACTCCTATCTAATCCAGCAGGATTAGGTCCTTGATATTCCTCCTGAATAGGATCAATGGCAGGTTCCTCAAAAATAGGTACAAATGCCTGTTGGGGATCAACATTAACATCTTCTTCTTCAGGCATTTGGAACTCTTCATCACTAAAGTCATAGTCCAAAAACTCGCTCATCCATGCACATTAACTAGTCACCGCCGACCATCTTTTCCTTCAGTGGTCTTGTCTCCAGTAGGCTCCACTACAGTAGCCTCTTCAGCAACAAGGGTTTCCTCCAAACCCAAAGTTTGTTCCAACCTTTGTCCAGTCTTCGTTTGAGACTCGGCGACACTGTACCTCCTGTTCCAACCTGTGTCCAGGTGCTGTTTGTGACCCAGCAACCTGTACCTCCTCTTCAAATCTTGGATCAGGTGCAATAAATGCCACAATCACTTGATCTGGAAATATGACCATGTTTTCTTGTTGAAATGATTCCAAATCGTTGATCCTCTCACAGGTTTGTTGTTTTGGTTAGTACAAACCTCGGTGTCAATCCGGTGTTGATATTGATTTGATTCCTCCGAACTCGGCACCGGGTTCATTGTGATCGGTGGCCTTCTCTTCATCCAAACCAGCACTCTGCTGAGCTTCAGTTTGTGCAGTAGGCTCTACAACATGGAATGTATTTGGTTCATCAGCTAGCCTACTAGCACTAAAATTGACTCCATCAATGATTAATGCTTCCAGATCATCCATGGTGAGATCATGTAGATCCTCATCCATCTCTCCAGTTTGCTGTCTCTCAGTAGACACTCCAGCACCGAGATCGCCTTACAGTAGGGTCAATTAACATAGCAGTCCTACTGGTCTCTCCTGGACCGGAGGGGTGATTATCATCAGAATCGGATGATGAGGAGCCATCATCATCACCTCTTGGATCCCTGAACTTGATACCCTCTTCTTTCTGTTGATCATCAAACAAATCCATCAGCCTTGATTGCAGCAAGGTGGTATCAACCAGATCCATCAAGTTTTCCACTCCTAACTTTTCAAAAGCCCATTCCTCAAAATCTGTCATAGGCTCAGCAGCTGGCTTTTGCTTCTTATAGAATCCAAACTTCCACTGAAAGTAATCAGCCACCAGCAGGATTTTTGGATCAACATACCCCTCTTTCCTCTTCTTCTCATGTTTTTCATAGGGTAAGAATGATCCTTTGGGAGCTCTTCCAGTACCTTGTTGGCCTCCAAAGGTCCCAACAAGCTGATTCAAAGTTTCTTCAATAGATGCCTCAAAGTCAGTAGGTTGTTGAGGTTGTGTATTGGTACCTACTACTTCCATCTGTACAATACTTGGTTCCCCCTGACTTACTTGCTCATCAGCAGGGTTAGTAGTGACATCGCTCTTCCCCCTGAGTTCTTGCAACAATTGCAGGGCCTTCAATCAATTCTTCAACTACCACAGCATGTTCAGGTTCAGTGGTTTGCTATGGGTCTTCAGTAGATACTACAGCAGGCTCAGGTTCAGTAGACTGTTGTATATCTCCAACAGATTGCTCAACAACAACCAGTGCAGCTTCAGTAGACTTAAAAACCTCTTCAGGTGAGGAGTCAGTAATTTCCACAGGCTTGATGATAGTCAAGGGCTCAGCCTCAATAGCCTCTTCTTCCTCTTCTACTGATGCTTCTTCTTGGACTCTTTGTGCCTCCAAGTTTTTCATTCTTTCCCCTTTCCATGTTTCTTTTTGTGGGTGATTTCTTTCATCCTCTTGGAAAGTGGCCCATCATCTTTTTCAACCACAGTAGACTTCCTCTTTCTACTGTCTTCTTTCTGTTGTTCCCTCAAGATTTCAACAACAGTTCTTCTTGCAGCAACAGCAGGGTCAGTAACCTCCACTGAACCCTCAGCAGACTCAGCAGTCTTTGTTGTTTGCTTCCTTGTTCTTTTTGAAGGCTTTCATACTTCAGTTATCTTCCTTGTTTCTGCACCCTTTCTTTTCTCAGCAGCTTTCTTTGGTGCAGTAGGTTTAACAGGTTTCTTTTTAGTTTGCTTGACCTGCTCACCACCAGCATCACCATCATCTCCACCATTACCATCATCAGCCACTTCTCCAAAGAACTTCTTCATCATCATCCAGACCAGGAATTGCATGATTAATCTCTTTCTTGTATCTACGGACCGATTTATCTTCTCAGGTTCGATGTCAGGAACCTCCAAGTGATTCAGCAGGGTCTGAACCATTAATCCTAAGGGCAGGGCCTTGAATTTCCTCTTTCCCTCTTTTTCTTCCTTGGCTACCTTCTTCATGTAATGAATGAAATAGCCAGCCCAATCAAACTTCATGCTCCCGCAAATGATTATCATCGCCTCTATCTTGGGTCCCGATAGAGTATCCATACTTCCAACCGGCCCTAGTATGTTCTTTGCAATGAGTTTGCTCAAGGCGGGTTGTACTCATTGCCAATATGTCTGCAGTTGATGCCTGGAACAGATTTGGTGGCTTCATTTGTTTTGATTTGATCAACAAACGCCATCTTGTCCAATCCCATTGCTTCAGGATTTACTGGACCATCCACCATTTCTTCAAAACCAAAAACTTCCCTCGATGGGCGGGGAAACTTCAATCTCCTCAACATTCACAAGCTTGTTTTGAATGCTACGCTTCCTTCTTCCACAACCATGTGTTTCCAGAAATCCACAACATTTGTATATGAGATTGTTTCCAATCTTATATTGAGTTTGTTTTCCAAGCCAGCAAACCTTCTTATTCTTCGACCAATGTTGATGGCCAGCTCTGTTTGGTTTGCATCAACAACATAGCCTCTAACACTTTGTCTTGATTCGATCTGAACATCAATCTTTTCGACCATTGTTATGAGAAAATAAGATGAAGAAGATAGTTTCTCAAATCTGTGTTCACACAGTGTAAAAACAGAGAGTATTAATCTGAGATTTTGCAAGTAGAGAATCTGCTATGTGATAGGCCTGAATATATAGACAGGAGGTGGTTGTAACTGTCAGTGCACGTACATCCATATTAACCACGATTAATCTGAATATGTGCTGTTTTGACACGTGGCCCATTACTCCTCCATAACGTTTGTAACCGTTGGATAGTGTTAACTGCGGTTATAAAGAATAAAATAAATATCCCTCCAATCTGCTTTTTAACTTTAAAAGCTTTGACTGTGTAACGTTCCATTCAGCAGGGTAGTCCTCAGCAGGGTGGGCTCGGCGGTCTACTGATACTGAAGCTTCAGCAGGCTGCTGAAAAAGTGACTCTGCTGATCCTTGATTTCTTCTAATTTTGTTCAATTGATAATACAATATGAAGTTTAATACCAATGACTGATCTGTCAAGTGAGCTCACCCAAAATGACAAAGACCAATCCCCTTGGCAACCTCATTTGCTCAATTGTCCAAACATAAGTACATGGAATTGTTGATACCAATGACTAGTCCGCTAAGTGAGCTCACCCATCATAGCAAAGACTAATCCCCTTGGTGAATTCCAAGTACACCGCCGATTATCATCACCTTTGATAATTCCAAGTTCGATTCCTTAGTTTAGCAAATCTTTCACTATCAAGTGGTTTAGTGAAGATATCGCAAGTTGATCTTCGGTAGGGATGTATAGAACCACCACATCTTTCTTTTCAACATGATCTCTTATAAAATGATGTCTCACATCAATATGCTTGGTTCTTGAATGCAAAACAGGATTTTCTGTGATTGCAATTGCACTTGTGTTGTCACACATAATTGGAATTTCCTTTTCTTCAATTCCATAATCCCTTAATTGTTGTCTTAGCCATAATACTTGTGCACAGCAACTTCCAGCAGCTATATACTCAGCCTCAGCAGTGGAAGTTGATATAGAATTTTGTTTCTTGCTAAACCAGGAGACCAGTCTATTTCCCATTAACTGACAGGTTCCTGAGGTGCTTTTTCTATCAATTTTGCATCCAAGCATAATAAGAATCGAGTAGGATATAACTTTGAAGCTTCCATCCTTGGAATACCATATCCCTACTCCCAAAGTCTCTTTTAGGTACTTGAGAACTCTTTTGACCGCACCTAAATGAATTTCTTTAGGTTTTGATTGAAATCTTGCACAAACACCTACATCAAAGGATATATCGTGTCCGTTGCTTGATTAGGTACAGCAGACTCCCTATCATCCTTCTGTATAAGGTCTGATCAACATCTTTGCCTTCTTTATCTTCTTCCAATCTGATATTTGTACTCATAGGAGTTGAATTTTTAGTGCTATTTTCCATACCAAACTTCTTCAGCAACTCCTTGGTATACTTGGTTTGATGAATGAAGATTCCATCTTTCATTTGTTTAACTTGCAATCCCAAGAAGTAATTCATTTCTCCCATCATACTCATTTGAAATTTGCTCTTCATTAGATTTGCAAACTTTTCACAAAGTAAATC
Organism: Gentiana straminea; assembly: GCA_036785695.1. NCBI lineage: Eukaryota > Viridiplantae > Streptophyta > Magnoliopsida > Gentianales > Gentianaceae > Gentiana > Gentiana straminea. Next base: position 1,902,732 of record JAVUPR010000261.1, read on the forward strand.
ATTTTCAGAACCAAAGATTATGTCATCAACATAAATATGTACCAGCAGGGTGCTGTCCCCTTCACTGATTCTGAAAAGTGTCTTGTCAATGGTGCCTTTTGTAAAATCATTATCCATAACATACACTTCCTCCTCTAGAATACCATTCAAAAATGCACTTTTGACATCCATTTGATATACTTTGAAGTTCTTATCTGCAGCATTGATCGGGGTCAATCAGGTTATAATATACTTGACCACCTTAAACCAACACTAGCAAGAGGACTAGGCCCATCGTAGTATAGCTATAGTGAATCAAGGTCGATCCCACAGGGAACCAATTGTGGATCATCTTATATACAAACAATTAATTAAACATGTCAAGGACATAGAGGCGGTCTACGACCAACATAAGACAAGAAAGGTAAAGACACGACTCGACACAACTTAATTAACCTCCCCAATTATAGTCTTTATCGTTTGGACCTAGATAATTTATATAATAAAGCGAACTTATTAACTCGTCAATCCGTTTGTATCTATCTTAGATTGGCTACGGGAGTCATCCTCTTTAACTTGACTTAGCACCGGTAGGTCACTAGATCACTGTGATATTGTTACGTGACTTCGCCTTTTAGTGCCTCCATCTCATATAACTCACACGCTTACGACTCTAAGGATGCCGATATTAACCGTACACCTCGTCTAGGCAACATTCCTATGGTTAGGCGTACTTCCTAAATGATCGCATCAGTCTTCGTCCCATTAACAATTACCGAGTTATAGTCTCATGCTAATCTACGACGTACGTACAACTAGATGACGTCAATTCCCTAATACAAAACGAGATCTAGGTCTCGCCGAAAGTCCCGAAAGATCATTCGTGAGCCGACCTAGGAGTCCTATATTGGTATTTTCTAATCATACGCTAATTAAAACAGACGAGCAACGTAGCCGTAGCCATACCTACCAAGATGATATATTCTATTAAGTTAACCTAACCATAAAGACATGGCTATCTAATGGATGAAAACAGGGCTCGGTCGACCGAATAGCTGGGCTCGGTCGACCGAATGGTCTTTTTCCCCCAGATTACATCCCTGAACGTATCTCTCAGCGTTTCATCATACACAACGGATTAAACAATAATTCGTAAAGCATTCATATAAACTAACATAGATACATATTAATTAAATCAAGTAGATTCATGGATAGAAACTAAGTAGATGACGTAGGTTATGGGATCCTCATAGACAAGATATCGCCACCTCCCTAACGTCATAGCCTAGATCTACATCATCTAGCTATGAATAATCAACTCAAACGATAAAGCATAATTGGGAGGGATTAATTACTTAAAAGAAAGAAACAGAAAATAAAGGCTTACATATTACAGCCCTTAAATTGCTGGAAACCCTCAAATTATTCTACATTGTATCAAAGTTGTATTATGAATTGTAAGATTGAAGAAAGAATGAATGATGATGGGATGATTTACAATTTCTCGTAGCTGCTGCTTATATAGGAGTTTCTGCCGACTTAGGGAGGATCTAGAAGATAAATACGAAAAAATCCGAAAAGTGACCGAGCTGACACACTCGGTCAACCGAAGCACCCCACTCGGTCGACCGAAGCTATAGGCTCGGTCGACCGAACCTACTTTTGCACACGTTAATCGTTTTTCTCGTCTATCTTGCTCCCCACTCCACGCTTGCGTGTTGATCTGATTTCTCTAATTTATCTCTTGATTAATGCTCCAATTTTCTTCCTTATTATCTTGAGATCCATTGATTGAATGACATTTATCCTCTCGATTTGTCGTGATCTACAAAATCAGCATTTATCGCACAATAAATCGGCTTTTAATAATGAAAACGGCTAAATACCAAATATCATATTAATAATCACTTAACATTAAATAATAAATATAAACATGTGATTTAATATGAAATACATATTATTAATCTCGATTTAAGGTCAACGTTGATGACTTTTACGGGTATAATTTGACCGTCATCAACTACCCCCACTTAGACTTTGATCGTCCCGAACAAAGCATTAATAAGTCATTCCCCAAGACAACATTTTCTATGGTCAAATCATACTTACACAAGAAACTCAAGTCAACTCATACTAGTCATGCTCATAAGATATCCATTATTCACTACTGACTATGAATCGAAGTGATGTGTGCATGTGCATTGGTTTTATATAAATGTGGCAAGATTAGAGTTTATGCTAACTTCGCAATCTCAACCTACCAACCTCAGCATTCATACTTCTCAAGCCTTTAAATTTTTGAAGCACTAGAGCAATAAGCAAGAGCGTATCTATAGGGTTTTTGGACTTGGAGACCGAGTACTACTCAAAGCCTCTTAAAGAGTTGAATATTCTTTTCATATCTTCATATTTTTCAAATACTATCAATCTCAAGGAAGAAAACTTTTTAGAGTATCCCCATATCTTAGATCATGTATAGCATCGAATATTACCACAAGCGCGGGGCTACTTTGGTAATGTTACTACAAGCCCAATGTCTAACATTTTGCTAAAACACAGGTACGTCTCAAGCTTATTACTCCGCTTTAATGGCTAAAATATAAGAATGCATCAGCAGATAGATATTGACACTAAGTCTACATAACCAATCATCTATGCAATGTACACATATTTTCTTCAGTTATTATGATTTGCGCGGTATACTCAATTCATTTATTGAGTAATTGAATAATAAATAACTACTTGCAAAAATGGGCATGAATATCCTTAAATTTACTTAACATAAGTATAAAATGATCACATACTCATGAAACTTGGTTTATTTCCTATCAATTCTTAGCTAGGAACTCACAATTCTAAGGGTACGAGATACCTAATATGGTATTTATTCAATTTTTTCAATTTTGTACCGTTTCATTCAATTTTCCATTATAACATAACATGGCTAAGTCTCCTACCCCCCTCTTAAACATGGCATTGTCCTCAATGACAAAAATAAATGAGAATTTAAGAAAAAGACTTAGCTCTGGAAACGGCTCTCAAGTAAATGCAGAACATCGGAGTAAATTTCAGCACGTCGTGGAGAAGCAAGTGAAAACCTGTATAAGCAAACAAACTCCACGAAACCGTAAAATACCATGTCTATGGAAGTTATAAAATAATGTGGCAGTAATGAGGTATAAACACCGAAAAACATTTTAAGCCACTTTATTTTATACAACCAATGACAAGGGAAACCAAAAAGAAAAATACTAAATAGAAAGAAAAATAAACAAGCAATAAAGATGGTGGGCTTCATTTACAACCTCCACCGCCTAAATATTCTTAAAACCGGGTGGAGAAGACAAAGATCAAAAAGCATTACCCCAAGTGGGAAAACATGAGGGTGACTTTATCGAAAAGGTATTCAATCCAGGAAAAGAGAAACTTGGTAAGGTATAACAGATTGAATGCGACCTATTGGCTAAAGATAAAATCAAATACTTAGCGCAGAAACTTCTCGCTTGCATTGGATACCAACAACTTAGGGAGATGTAGCTACTCCTCGAAATTACTAATAACCCAATGTATCACTTAAAAGTCATAACCGTCATCAACAAGGTCGGAACAAAACTTATCATCTAGAAATACCGGAATAGTCGGAAAAGTGTGAAATTTAAAACTTCCGGTAGAAAGATAAGTTGTACTTTGATCGAACCAAAAACCTTTAAAATCTAGCTAGGGTCAGAGCTACACTTCCCCCAACTAGGATCATGAAAATCAAAATGATAAAAAATTATCATTAAAGCTTAGCAATATTTCAAATTCCGCAACACAAAGGTATTTTGTAAACAAAATGGAGGTTGAGAGTATGATGGGTTTAGAAAAAGATACACATAAGGATGGGAAGAAAAGATAAAGGACGGGTAAGAAATTGTGTTTATGGGTGAGTTGAAAATGGTTAAGGCATTGAGATTGGGTGGGAGAGCGAAACGGATGGAAAGAAAGAGAGGCGATGAAAGAATGGTTAGAAATGTGAACTTTCGGGGCATATTGGTGAGAGGGTCGAAAATTTTGAAAGTGAAAAAGTGTAAAGGGAAAGATAAGGATAATTGTATAATGAATTGCACATCACTTTGGATTTTCACTTGGATCACCTAAAAAGTTTTAGAATTTGACCAAGATTGTTCTTGTTCGCACCAATCATTCTCTGTTACATTTTCGATAATTCTCAAGCTCTCTTAATGCTTCCATCTTAAGGTTGATTGCTAAATTTCCTTTTATTTAGCAATTTTTCGACTCTCCTACGGAACTCTATTTCACGTGGCCTATATTGAGTAAAAAAGTTTTGCACATCCTTAGCCCAATGGCCATCGGAACACGGCAAAATAAAAAACCTCAACATATGTCACGTTACTTTTATTCGACTCAAAGAAAACAAAACCTAAAATCCTAAAAAGAAATCCTAAGGGTTTTAAAGAAGTAGTTCTGAGTTTAAAGTCCTCAGCTCGACTTTCCTAACAGTATCCTTGTCAGTCATTATTCTTAGATCACGAGATATTGACCCCTCTGAGCACTATTAGAGGTGGCTTGTCGCTTTTGCGGATTAATACCCTTCCCTTTGTTGTGAGACCTAGGAAACGACATTTATCCATACCATTTATCCAAAGCTCTTACCTCGGCTCTCGTTTTAGGAATTAGTGAATTCTAAGAAACTCGGTTAAAATTACGGTTTTGGCCTTGACAATAAGAAACAATGAATCAAAGTACTCCGAATAAGGTCGGTTATGTAGGCAAGCCTACGCCTTCTTATTCGTTGGAACATATGTGACAGTTCAGGCCAATCCGTCAAGATAAGCCCCGTTTAGCCCGAAGGCTTATCGGCTATGCTAAGTCTTGTTGAACTGCTGTAACGTACATCACACGTGGAGGGGAGTCGATTGAGCCGAAGCTCGGTTGAACTCGCCCAGCCATGGTTAAACCATTTCCGAACCTATGTACAAAGATTCTTCGATTTCTAAATTGTCACCCAAAGCGTAATCTCGTTTTTGTTTAAGGTGGGTTCACCGAGGAGCCATCACCATAAAACTTAACGAAAGCAGAAGATGGTGTTCTCTCAAAACTCAACGTCTTCTTTAGATTGTGAATGCTTAAACTACACAATTTTTTGCTCCCCTGGCCAGTAGAAGCAATCTCATGCATAGGACATTGAGATTTTAACAGAACTACGAGGAACTCTTTATTCACCGCTTCCTTTCAACGACTACATGTTTCCTTACACCCTCTAGATGAGACAGATTTGGGGCAGAACCTTCCACACTAATAAAATTAATCTTACAAACCACTCCGGGCCAAGATTCATACTAAGGTTCATGTATAGGCTAACTTATGCTCAAAAAACCAAAAGGTAGTAAAACATAAGAAAAAAAGGTAGTACCTTGCCTTCAACATTGTACCACGAAGAATTTAAGCCTTTAAAATTTTTTCGGAGCCATCTTGGTGCTTTAATGGTATTGCTTCCCTCGCTTTTCCCATCTTAGATTCGTAGCTCCACATGTTTGTTGGGTTATTTTCTCAGCGCCCGCGAAAAATTACTGACTCGGATTGTTGCTTCCCTGGTTTCTGCAAACAGAACAAAAACAAACAGACCGTAAACTAATTTTAACATGGTTTCCCATGCTGCTATCAGACCTACGGATTAAACATACGGGGATAAACAGACACGCAAAATTCCAGACTCGAAAAACACAAATAAGAAACCGTGTAGACAGAACAGAACAAGAACAAAACAAAACAAAACAAAACAAAAATTCTAAATCCTCGGTCGACCGAATAAATTTTTTTTTTAATTTATTTTATTTTTATTTTAAGAATCTGGAATTTTCAGACAGAGCAGACAACCAGAGGGACTCAAAAACGTAAAAACAGACTCTAAAACAGAAAACTTGACATGAATAAGAAAATTATTTATATATAAAATTGACCGTTGGTTCCCCGGCAACGGCGCCAAAAACTTGATCGGGGTCAATCAGGTTATAATATACTTGACCACCTTAAACCAACACTAGCAAGAGGACTAGGCCCATCGTAGTATAGCTATAGTGAATCAAGGTCGATCCCACAGGGAACCAATTGTGGATCATCTTATATACAAACAATTAATTAAACATGTCAAGGACATGAGGCGGTCTACGACCAACATAAGACAAGAAAGGTAAAGACACGACTCGACACAACTTAATTAACCTCCCCAATTATAGTCTTTATCGTTTGGACCTAGATAATTTATATAATAAACCGAACTTATTAACTCGTCAATCCGTTTGTATCTATCTTAGATTGGCTACGGGAGTCATCCTCTTTAACTTGACTTAGCACCGGTAGGTCACTAGATCACTGTGATATTGTTACGTGACTTCGCCTTTTAGTGCCTCCATCTCATATAACTCACACGCTTACGACTCTAAGGATGCCGATATTAACCGTACACCTCGTCTAGGCAACATTCCTATGGTTAGGCGTACTTCCTAAACGATCGCATCAGTCTTCATCCCATTAACAATTACCGAGTTATAGTCTCATGCTAATCTACGACGTACGTACAACTAGATGACGTCAATTCCCTAATACAAAACAGATCTAGGTCTCGCTGAAAGTCCCGAAAGATCATTCGTGAGCCGACCTAGGAGTCCTATATTGGTATTTTCTAATCATACGCTAATTAAAACAGACGAGCAACGTAGCCGTAGCCATACCTACCAAGATGATATATTCTATTAAGTTAACCTAACCATAAAGACATGGCTATCTAACGGATGAAAACAGGGCTCGGTCGACCGAATAGCTGGGCTCGGTCGACCGAATGGTCTTTTTCCCCAGATTACATCCCTGAACGTATCTCTCAGCGTTTCATCATACACAACGGATTAAACAATAATTCGTAAAGCATTCATATAAACTAACATAGATACATATTAATTAAATCAAGTAGATTAATGGATAGAAACTAAGTAGATGACGTAGGTTATGGGATCCTCATAGACAAGATATCGCCACCTCTCTAACGTCATAGCCTAGATCTACATCATCTAGCTATGAATAATCAACTCAAACGATAAAGCATAATTGGGAGGGATTAATTACTTAAAAGAAAGAAACGAGAAAATAAAGGCTTACATATTACGGCCCTTAAATTTCGGAAACCCTCAAATTATTCTACATTGTATCAAAGTTGTATTATGAATTGTAAGATTGAAGAAAGAATGAATGATGATGGGATGATTTACAATTTCTCGTAGTCGCCGCTTATATAGGAGTTTCGCCGACTTAGGGAGGATCTAGAAGATAAATACGAAAAAATCCGAAAAGTGACCGAGCTGACACACTCGGTCAACCGAAGCACCCCACTCGGTCGACCGAAGCTATAGGCTCGGTCGACCGAACCTACTTTTGCACACATTAATCGTTTTTCTCGTCTATCTTGCTCCCCACTCCACGCTTGCGTGTTGATCTGATTTCTCTAATTTATCTCTTGATTAATGCTCCAATTTTCTTCCTTATTATCTTGAGATCCATTGATTGAATGACATTTATCCTCTCGATTTGTCGTGATCTACAAAATCAGCATTTATCGCACAATAAATCGGCTTTTAATAATGAAAACGGCTAAATACCAAATATCATATTAATAATCACTTAACATTAAATAATAAATATAAACATGTGATTTAATATGAAATATATATTATTAATCTCGTTTTAAGGTCAACGTTGATGACTTTTACGGGTATAATTTGACCGTCATCAAGCATGTGCCAAGAATAATCTGATAGCTTCCAATCTTGCAACAGGTGCATAAGTTTCATCAAAATCTATTCCTTCTGCTTGAGAATAGCCTTTTGCAACTAGTCTGGCCTTATTCCTTACAATGGTACCAGTTTCATCAAGTTTATTTCTGTATACCCATTTAGTACCAATGATATTTGCATGACTTGGCCTTTCAACTAGTGTCCAAACTTGATTTCTTTCAAATTCATTTAATTCTTCTTGCATAGAAATTATCCAATCTGGATCTTGAATTGCTTCTTCAACAACTTTAGGTTCCATTTGAGATAGAAAACAAGTAAACATAGCTTCCACTTGTCTTCTAGTCCTCACACCTTGCCGTACATTGCCAATAACTTGTTCAAACGGGGGTGATTCCTTAACCACTTGTGGATTCGGTTATTTAGATTATCAGGAACCTCATCTTCAGTAGGGTCTGCTGTAGCTTCTTCTACAGGGGGTTCAGCAGATCCTTGAACTGCTTTAGTTGTTGCATCAGTAACATTACCAGCAGGATGTTCAGCAGGGGCAGTATCAGAAACTTTTAAGTCATTGAATCTTTCCAAAACTTCAACACAATTTGGATCAGTGACTTGTTGATTCTCAGCAGGTTCACAATCTTCATCTTCCATACCAGTAAACTTAGGTTCATCAAACACAACATGGATTGTTTCTTCATATTTCATTGACCTCTTGTTCAGTACCCTGAATGCCTTGCTGACTGAAGAATATCCCATGAAAATTCCTTCATCTGATTTTGGTTGGAATGTTTTCAAATGAACTTTGTGATTTAGGATAAAACACTTGCTTCCAAATGGATGGAAATAGGATATGTTAGGTTTCCTTCCATTCCAAACCTCATAAGGTGTCTTCAGCAGCTTCTTGTTTATTGATGTTCTGTTTTGTGTATAGCATGCTATATTGACTGCTTCAGCCCAATATCTTTCAGGTAGCAATGCTTCACAGATCATTGTTCTTCCTGCTTCCTCTAAAGTCCTGTTTCTTCTTTCAGCAACCCCATTTTGCTGAGGCGTACCAGCAGCAGCAAGTTGATGTAGTACACCATTCTGTTCACAATATTCTCTTATAACTTTGTTGAGAAATTCAGTACCCTGATATGATCTTATTTTTATTACTGTTAAACTTTTCTCATTTTGTAATCTCTTTAAAAGATTAGGCATGCTTTGGAGTGTTTCACTTTTCTTGTTCATAAATATCACCCAAGTGTATCTTGAATAATCATCCACAACCACTAAGGTGTATTTCTTTCCAGTCACACTTGTTGGAGTTATTGGTCCAAAAAGATCCATATGCATAAGCTCCAACACTCTATTAGTTGATTGTTTAGTTTTTGATTTGAAGCTTGACTTTATCTGTTTACCCTGCTGACATGCATCACATATAGCATCCTTCTTGAATGTGATCTCAGGTAAACCAATCACTAGCTTCTTCTTCACCAACTGATTAATATCATCAAAGTTTAAGTGATTTAGCTTCTTGTGCCATAACCAATTGAGTTCGGACTTGGTATGCACAATCAAAGGTGTTTCGGAACTCGCAAGTAGACCAATCCACAACATACATGTTTTGTTGTCTTCTACCAAAGCAAGTACAACTTGATCACCTCTTTCACTAATGACAATACGCTTGTTTTTGTCAAAAGTGACCTTGTATCCCATGTCACGAATTGTCCAAAGTGCTCGGCAAGTTGTAGTCCAGTCCTTCCACATATGCAACATTCTTGATTGTAAGTCCATTTCTTACAAGTGTGCCATATCCTCTTGTATATCCAGGTGTATTTTTGTTGCCGAAATTCACCCTTGGACCATCTTTTGCCACAAAGTTTGTTAAACAGTGCTTATTCTTTGTCATGTGTCTGGAACATCCACTGTCAAAGTACCAGACACCCTACAAAACAAAGTTAATGCACTTTAGGTACCCAAACCTGTTTGGGTCCATAATGGTCGGTGGTAAGCATGACCCTTGGTAAGTTACCATAAGGTCTTCTCCGAAAGTGTCATACTTTGGTTCATACATGTATTCCACACATCCATAGGTTCTAACGAGTAGGTTGTGTAGGATTCACATATGTTTTACGGCCTTTTGGTTTATAATGTTGTTGGAAGTGACTTTTGTTGTTAAAAGCATTAGTATAACCATTATGTTGCTGTCTGTTAGGAACAGCCCTATAGTATGGAGTCTGCTGAGGCCTTTTATAAGTCCTCTGCTGAGTCCTTTGCTGATTCCATTGCTTAGGTTTTACCTTAGCAGCAAGGTTATACTTGTTGTTTCTAACAGTAGGTACATGAGTATTCCAATCATCATCAGTAGGGAACAGTCTACCTTTCCCCCTGGGATAAGTATCCCTTAAATGATTAACATTTTTGGGTTTAGGATTCTTATCCTTGGAATATTTCTGTTTCTTACCCTTTTGTGGTCCAGCAGACTTGGCAGCAGGTCTGCTATCAGCAGGCTTAGAAGGCACATCAGTCCTATTTTTGGAATCATTCTTTTTGTTAGGAGCTGTTGACTTCTTTGACTTCTGATTTAGCTTCCTTGAAGTGTTTTTAGTAGGTTTTGCTGCCTCAGCAACCTTACTTGGAGTTGGATCTTGTGCAGGTACAAACTTAGGACATGCAAATTCTGGTATTAGGTTCAGTAACTTTACTGGATCCACTCTTTTTGGATTGTTGAGTTCCAAATCCAAGCCATGTTCTATCACCATAAGGCTTTCCAGATTTGTATGCAGTAGAGGAACAAGACGGTTCAGCAGATTCAGAGGCTACTGAATGATCAGCAGGCTTATGCTGATTCTGTCCAACATCTTTTCCTTTACCTTTGAGAACCCTTAATTTAGCTTTCAATCTTCCAACTTCCAATTCAAGAGCTTCTTTTTCAGCCTTCACAATCTCATAACCAGATTGTATTATCCTCAGTTGATTAAGGATGGCATCCAATGTCTCATTGTTGTCAGAATTTCTAGGATTTGAACCACGGGTTGATTCACAATCACTTCCAGCAGGAGTGTTTATAGATACAGTATTGTATACCTCCTCAGTTTCATCCATATTAGCCATCAAAGCATAATCTTCCATCTCAGCAACCAATGTTGTGTCATCTGATTCATTTCCTTTTTCAGATTCCACTTCATACCCTGATTCATCTTCAGCACCATAGCCTTCTTGCCGTATCTTCTTTGTTGACTCTTGGTCTTCAGTAGGTCTGGACAATCAGGTCTAAAGTGTCCAGGCTTCTTGCAGTTGAATCAAATATAATCGGTTCCTTACTTTGTTTTAACTCAGGACAGTCAGGTTTGAAGTGTCCTGGTTTCTTGCAATTAAAGCACAGATAGTCATTGTCTTTCTTTGATTCTTCTTTCTTTCTTTCAGTAGGCCTCTTAGTGAAATTTCTTGAAGGGGCCTTTCCAGTCTTCATCATCCTGATTTTCTTGCTCAGTAGGGCAACCGCTCCCCGCATCTCATCCAATGAGATCATCTTGTCCTCCCGATGTTTCTTCTTGATGTGAAGCGACCAATGCAGTGGTCTTTGGCACTTCCTTTTCAGTCTCAGGTACAAGCTTTTTGCTAAATTCATAAGCCTTGAGATCTGAAAACAACTTGAAGGTGTCTCCTTCATGCAACTTTCTCATTTCTTCTATTGCAGTCACCTTCATTTTCCAAACATCTTTTGCAGGTAGAGCCTCCAAGATTTTGGTGTTTATTTCTTCTTTTGAATAACTTACACTTAGCAGGGTAAGTTCATCCAGGATTGCATTGAATCTTGATTCCATTTGCTCAATGGTTTCATTTGGTAGTATCTTGAACTTTTGGAATCTCTTTCTGGCCACACTGATTTTATTCTTATTTATTGCATCAGTGCCTTCACAGATCAAATGTATCTTGTCCCAAAGTTCCTTTGCAGTTTTGCAATCTTTAACCTTCATGTACATATTGCTATCCAAGGTTCTATAAATGATATCAATAGCAATGTTGTTGAGGTTTGCTCTTTTTCTGTCTTCTGCATTCAATTCTCTTTTTGGTTTAGGAATGTACTCAGTTGTATCACCCACTGTTATTGCCTTGCTAATCTCCGGTGGTCCATCGGTTAGTACATCCATCATCTCATCATGAGTTGCGCAAGGTATGCCCGCATTCGACGTTTATACTCATCAAATCTATCAAGAGAACACATCAGCATAGTTCTAGCATACTGGGTGTTGTCCATGATGCAAGTCTTTGAAAATCAGTAACTTGAAAAAGTTTCAAAGTATTTTCACAAGCACAACAAGTAGGATTACTTCAGGACAGAAGCACTGCTCCGATACCAATTGTTGGTCCCTTGAAAAGGCTTTGGTTAAGTTTAGAGGGGGGTGAATAAACTTAACACTTAAAACTTTTGGAGTTAACAAATTTCGCAACTTCGGCAAAGTCAACGTCGATACTTCGATAGTCTGCGATAGTTGAGTTTGCTTGAATTTGTGCGGCGGAATTATATCAAAATTAAGCCTTAATACTTGTTGTTAAATATGATACTAAGTATTAGATACACAAGTAGTGCAAGTGTGTGATTTCGGTTGCTAGATTCAGTAGGTTGATGTGTAAAATAAATTAAGTGCAGAAAGTAAATGCTGAAAGTAAGTAGGCAGATTTTATAGTGGTTCCAGGTGGTGTAATCCTGTCAGTCCACTCTTCTCTTGTGATGTTGGAGGAAATTCACTAGAGATCTTTGATGTAGCTTTTACAAAGATTCCTAAGGTTGCTTGTCCTTCACCAATAACTAGGGCTTCACAAACTGAAAACTGGGAAGAGGTAGGATTGCTGCTCCAGAGTCTTCCACTGGTCCTTGAAGGGTAGGATTGCCTCTTCACCAGCTCCACCACAAACAACGAGTCTTTCACACAAGCGTGCTTCACTTGTCTTCGGCGGGTTCTTTATAAAATAAAGATTGAATCAAATAAATGATTCAGTTGCAGCAGCTTGATTAGGATGATATAATCAGCAGCTTGCAGGCTTCAAGTGTGTATACTTAATGTAGCTTGAATGCAGAATACACTTGAAGAATTTCTCTGGATCAGTAGCTTTAAGTTCGGTAAGTTCAGTAGGGTGTTTTTCAGCTCCGAATAATATCTCTTCAAAGTTTATCAAAATTCATCATCATCATGTTTCTGAGTTGAAAGTCCTCTATTTATAGGTAGGAGAACATGTGACTTATGTTTGAAATTCAAATGTAACCGTTCCTGGTTTTTGTCCCATCTCGATTTGCTTTCCGTCACTATTTATAGGACCGACACTATCGAATTCCTTTTGACAAGCATGCGTCGTCCACCCTTTGACTTGTATCCATTGGATAATAATCGAATCATCCCAACGTCCGTTTAATCTCGGCCCTTGATTTGTTTGATAAGTCAGAGGTAGTTGGCTGTCATTTTCAATGTAATCTTCCAATGTAATCTTGAATTACCCGAGGTATTTCATTAGCAGGTTCATCAGTGCTGTGATACATGTCAGTCTGCTGAACTCCAATTTACTATGTATAAAATACAATGCAGCTGACTTCTTTTATCTAACTTTTATTTGAGAAGTTAGATTACACCTTTTTGAATATAACTAAGTTCTAAACATCATTCAACTTATGGAACTTAGACCTTGTACACAATGTATATGTAATCAGTTTAGGTCATCACAGACTTGCCTAAATTCTGATTCCATATCCTTGACTTAAATTTCTAAGTTTGATCCCTTAGCCTTCTGTAACTAAGTTTGAGCCCTCAGCCTTCAGTCTTTAGTCTTCAGCAGGTTCCTGACTAGTCTACTGACCTATCTACCCTACTGATATTGACTAGTCTACTGATAAAGCTCAGCTGACCATTACAGTGCTTGTTTGATCAAACCTATTTATGAATCAAACTCTAATAAACCTATACATTTGATCTAGACATCTTTTTGCCTTTGCACTATAACAGCTAGTCTGGCACTCATCATCAAAACTAAAAAATAAGTCCAACAACGTAGATCTACGATGCAAATGGAGTAGTTAGGGAAGAAATACTCGTGGTACTACAACCTCAATCATACAATAAAGTTAGGGGTTTTAATTTTGAAAATATGTGATTCGATGTCTCAATAAGTCACGGGGTTTTATATATATATATATATATATATTTCAAATAAAAAAACTGGCTTGAATAATTAGACCCAATCTTCTTTGCAATACTAGAAATACTCTACATTTTACCTATAGAAAAATATTCCTGACCTCGTTAGTTAATTATATTAGTTAATCGTCACTTAGGACACATTTAGAAAGATTTCAGGATTTTAGGACTATAAGAAATATTTTCATCAAAAAGGACATTTCTTCAGTGAAAGTAAAACTGAAAATGAATTTGAAAGTTAATTGTGTTTGGTTTTGTGCTGAAAATCAACGTTAGTGACTTTCAAATTCACTTTGACTTTCATTTTCACTGGTGAAATGTCTTTTTTGTCGAATAACTTTTTTTTTTGCCTGCCATCTTCCATATTGTGTCCTTTAGAATCATTATATATATATATATATATATTTATTTATTTATTTTTTTTTTTTTTTTTTTTCAAAACAACTTTATTTTATTAAAATGAAAAAGAATAAAGTGCTACAAAGTCAATGCCACATCCCGGCCCGCCCCAAGTACGTGATAGAGTGCATAGCATGGCCTCCTTAAACCCTATGCGTGGCAAACCCAGTGTAGGAAAATCCAGCACATAGGGAAGAGTACTCGCTCTATGCGCCCCCAAAATCCCGACACCGTAAATATTACAGTCTTAAACATCAAAATTATCCTCCACTCGAGACTTGTCGTTGCTTAAGCAAAAAAAGTAGCACGGTTGAATCCGCATAGCAATTCCAAGGAAAAAAATAGCCCGTGTATCCGACCAAGGTATGAGCCAAAGCCTCCGAACAAGCGCCTGAAGCACGAAAACGGTAACACTCCTTCTCCACCTTGTCCTTGCTACTACAACCCAACGGGTGGTTACACCTGGCATAGGAGAGAGATGATAACACCAAAAATAGCTAAAGAAGATAATAACCCAAAAAAGGAACAGGGACACCTGGATTGCACCCCTAACAGGATGATAGGGGTGCCTCCAAAGTTGAATGCCAATCCTGGGCCTATGCATTGAACCCTTTTTGTCGACCGCCAGAATTCTGCTTATATGTGTCACCTTCAAATAAAAATGCCCGGTCTAAGCTAGCTGAACATGAATCCCCAAAATGCAAACGCCGGTTAAAGCATAGAAATCAGAGAGCCATAAAAAATAAATCATTATAAAAAGAATCCAATAAAGGAACATGTACACCTGAATTGCACCCCTAACATCAGGATAGGGGTGCTTCCAGATATCAACGCCGGCCATGTCCCCGGAAGAGGTGCCCGAATCTGGCCGCAGCATAAAAGCATAAAAATCAGTGAAAAAGTGTACTACGTGCCAAGTAATGAATAGACGATGGATAGAAAACACCAGATTTGCACCCCAACTAGAAAATGAAGGGTGCTTCCAGGCTGGAGGAACCAATCGTATCCAAACATGACAACGCCTTTGTGGAAAAGTCGTCTCCCCTCTTTCCCAAGTGAAGAGTGCTTCCCAAGATGTCTGCAACATGTCGAATAAGAGGAGGGCCATGTAAATCATCACTAATAAGCTGTTGAATATGATCAGGTATGTAGTTAAGATGATTAAACGTCATATCTTCTCCTTCCATAGCTGCAAAGCTGTCCGCCACTCTATTACATTCCCGAAACACATGAGAGATATTTTGTGGTATTTCCCGAAGACAAGCCGAAATCTGACCAATCGAGATGCAGAGGGGCCAACCTCCACTATGATTTCCGGATATCACACGAGAAACAAAAATGGAGTCAGTCTCAATATCAAGAGGCAAAACATGTGGACGCAATCGAATACCAAAGAGAAGCGCATTTACTTCGGCATCAAGAACATTCCCATGGCCGAAGCAAGCATGAAACGCAACGACAAAGTTACCATGCGAATCCTGAATAATTCCACCCCCATAAGCAACTCCATTTCTGACACTGCCGTCTACATTGAGCTTCACCCGACCGACATGGGGAGGATTCCACCGTAATTGGATCAGTCGACGCTTGGGCCGAGTTTTCACCTTGAAAGGCTTGAAAAAAGGAACATCCCAATCAATCCCATTATATTTACGATCAACAACCTTGCGGAATGCTGCCTGTCTAATCATTCTATATATATATATATATATATACATATTATAGTGAGAATCATTATTGCGGAACACCCCAGAATCATATATATATATATATATATATATATATATATATATATATATATATATATATATATATATATATATATATATATATATATTAGAGAAAAATGTGTTAAGATTTTATTAATCTTACAATCTTTAATGCAATTGTATATTTATTTCAACTGAGCACTTGAGTTTTTTTACATATCATGCGTGCACCCATGTAACATAAGGTAGACCTTGTATTTCTAAACTGAATTCAACTGTGTGGTGCAAATTTATTTACATGTTAAATCGGTGTAAATTAATATACTACCAAATAATTTCCCTAACATGTGTACCATAGACATGTTGGTTACGTAAGTTAATAAGTAATAAATATATGTAGTTATTATCCTCTTGTAACGGTTGATAATGATGACTTTGCAACATAATTGAGTTTACATCATAATCAGTATGAAATTATAATCATTATCAACAATACAAATAAATGTTGTGTCATTGGTGATAACATATCGATTACACTTGTACCATTATCTAATATAAAATATATAAAATGACTGAGATGAATACCTTTAATGATGAATGCATTGATGTAAACTGTGTTGGTCACATCGTTTTATCCGTCACTTCATTCTAAAATATACAATCCACAGACTCCACGTAATTATTTTTTCATTTGACATCAATTACTTGTAGACATAAAGTGGATTTCAAACAAGGTAGACACACTCTTATGTCCATCGTGTAGCTCTCTGTTTGCGTTAAGTTATGTGTAGGATCCTTTTCTATAATTATTCAATGGACAATTTTTCTTGTGACCTTCTTTTATCCAATAGTCTTTGACCGATATCTATCTTTCTTTATATTCCCCTCCTTCAGTAGCCTAGCTTAGGGCATCTCCAGGATTTCTCGCTTTTTTTTACACCAAAATGGTGTAAAATTACATCATTCTTCTCCAATCATTCTACGAGAAATTCTTTCTTAGTTACTCATTTATACCGTAGACCAATGTGGATAAATCTGGACCACACAGCTTGAATTTAATTTGAAACTGTGTTGTCTAGATTATCCACATAGATCTACGATGCAAATGGAGTAGTTAGGGAATAAATACTCGTGGTACTACAACCTCAATCATACAATAAAGTCAGAGGTTTTAATTTTAAAAATATGTGATTTGTTGTCTCAATGAATCACGGGTTTTAATTAATGCATGTTCCAATATAGCACTACATACTAGTACTATCGGCTAGTATTGCAAAGAAGGTTGGGTCATAATTATTCAAGCCAGTTTTTTATTTGAAATAAATAAATAAATAAATATATATATATATATATATATATATATATATATATATTGTGAGTTAATTGTCAATTAGGACAAATTTAGAAAGATTTCAGGATTTTAGTACTATAAGAAAATATTTTCGTCAAAAAAGACATTTCATCGGTGAAAGTGAAAGTGAAAGTGAATTTGAAAGTTAATTACGTTTGGTTTTGTGCTGAAAATCAACGTAAGTCATTTTTAAATTCACTTTGACTTTCACTTTCACTATTGAAATGTTTTTTTTGACGAAAATCTTTTTTGTAGTTTTTTTTCATGGCATGTTCCACATTGTGTCCTTTATGACCCTTATCCCTATATATATATATATATATATATATATATATATATATATATATATATATATATATATATATATATATATATTATATTTTAAAGAAAAATGTGTTAAGATTTTATTAATCTTACAATCTTTAATGCAATTGTTTATTTGTTTTCAACTGAGCAGTTGAGTTTTTTACATATCTTGTCAATTTGTAGTAACATGTGGGGAAGTTATTGGGTGCGTGCATCCATGTAACATAATGCAGACGTTTTATTTCTAAACTGGATTCAACTGTGTGGTCCAAATTTATTTACATCTTAAAACGGTGTAAATTAATATATTACCAAATAACTTCCCTAACATGTGTATACCATAGACATGTTGGTTACGTAAGTTAATATATAATAATTATATGTAGTTATTATACTCTTGTAACGGTTGATAATGATGACTTTGCAACATAATTGAGTTTACATCATAATCAATATGAAATTATAATCATTATCAACAATACAGATAAATGTTGTGTCATTGGTGATAACATATCGATTTCACTTGTACCATTAATCTAATATAAAAAATAAAATGACTGAGATGAATACCTTTAATGATGAATGCATTGATTTAAACTGTGTTGGTCACATCGTTTTATCCGTCACTTCATTCTAAAATATAAAATCCACAGACTCCACGTAATTTTTTTTTTTCATTTGACACTAATTACTTGTCGACATAAAGTGGATCTCAAACAAGGTAGACCCAGTCTTATGTCCATCGTGTAATCAGATGGTCCAATAGAATTGACCATTTGAAATGTGTAATATTGGTGGGAGATACTTTTGTGGTGTCTCCACACGTGTGGAGATACAATGTGGAGACACCACAACCACAAAATTTCATTCTGTATTTAAAATGTGTGGTTCTGATAATTTCACCCGTCAATTCACCTTAAAATTCTCTCTCCACACAAGTATTTCCTGATATTGGTGTATCTAGACAGTGATATTATAGAAGAGATGAAAATGACATAGCAAAGATTCTCATAGCTAGTGTGCACAGAGTCCAACATACTATTGTTATATTATTATTTTTTTCGACAACCATTAAGCAAAAAATTTGCTTTTAATTTCTTTCTTTATTAATTTTTGTTCTGTCAACCTATAAAATAGTGCAACTTACTTTTTGACTTTTTGGTCTGTTTAATGTGCTCCGGCACAAAACTGTGATCTGTGAATTGAAATCTGACGCCGATAAAGGTGTGTATAGACTGAGGCCTATGATGTCATGTCTCTTCATCATCTAATTGGAGCAAAGTTGCTTCTTTTCCTCCTTTGTTTTCCCTTTCTGTTTCGTCCGTATTCAAGCAAATGTCTTGGGAGGCGCTACAAACCAAAGGCCCCAAATTACCCTTCTGATCAATGTATGATTTGAATACCATGTGACCTCCTGACACCCCATAGCCAGCACATGATTTTGTTGCCTTTTCTATTTGAATGTTTAGGTTCCTTTCTCTTTGAGATTTTTCATTTTTTATTTTTTATTTCGCATTTCACTATTCGTTTCAACATTCTTATTCCATACAGAAATGTATATATACATACATACATATCTATATATATATACATATATACATACATATATATATATATATATATATATATATATATACATCCTATCTACTTCTCGTTTACCGTTAACAAGATAAATATGATAATTTATCCAAAAAAAAAAGAAGATAAATATGATAAAGTTTGTGACAAAATGAGAAAGGTTATGTCATATCTGGTTTATTTATTAGAAGTGATTGCAGACACAACTAGGGCTGGTATCGGGTCGGGATCTGACCCGTAACTCTCCAACCCAATTCCCGTCCCGACCAGATTCTCGAATCAATTTTTCCCGAACCCGCACCCGAAATGTGTCCGGACCCAACAATCGGGATACCCGAATGTTCGGGATCCCGTCAGGTCGGGAGAACATATCCCGAAAAATATCATGTGAAAAGTATACATGTTATTTTGAAATAAGACAATATAAAACACTTCAAAGATTGAATGGAAACTACCATCATTATAACGACTCGACACTTCATAGCGGCGTTAGGTGAAGAAAGGCGGCGTCGAATGGTGAAGAAGATGGACATATGTTTATTATTGGGGTAAATTGCGTATTCAGTTTCACTAATGCAATAAATTTAAATTTATTTTTCAAATAAAAAATTATAGTTAATATATATATATTATTTATTATTTAGGATAATATATATGTGTATATATATTATTTTTTATACAAAAAATGTATACATTATTATATTATTTATCACTATAAATAAAATAAATATAATATTATTAATTTTGTCGGGTCAGGTCGGTATCCCATCGGGATTGAAGTCTACCACCCGATTTATGTCAGGTCGAGAGAAACCCGAAATAATCTGGTCGGGAAAAGACCGGGTCGGAGATGGGTTGAATGTCGGGTCGGGTCGGGATTTCATGATTTTTTACAAGCCCTACACAACGCAGGCATATATTTAAAATCCAGAATACTAAAACATATATTTTTTTGAGGGCATAAAACATGTATTTTCTTATCAAAAAAAATGTGTTTAGAATAATTATTTATTTCAATTTTTTACCGGTACGCAAGAAAAAAAATTCGCTGTAAAATATAGGAAAAATTAGGTATTAGTCCACTTTTCTCTCTTTAATTAAGCATTAATTCACACATATTTTTTTAATTGCAATAAGGACAATTTTTTTTGTCATGGACTATTTTACCCTTATTTTCAATTTCTTCTTATGTTTTCTCCGTCTCCGTCTCCGTCTCTAGCTTCTTCTCTACTATAGATTATGCAATTGGTGCTTACCTCATTGGTATTTCTTACCTCCTTTTCCGATGTCAAATTTGCCAATTCCGGTATCAACACAAGTAAGTTCTTCACTTTTCCGGCGATAATTTGTTGTTGATAATTCCCCGATTCTTGCTATTGCTGCCATGAACGATGCTTCTTTTGCTGTGTATGAAGAACCCATTTATGGAAAATCAACTTCTCCTTCTTAAAGCTTAGATTCTTCTGGTTATCTGTTTATTGGGGTTCAACCCGACTCTTCTTCAATGAGGTTGAAATCTGGAAAATTGCTTGCACCCCAGCCTGAATGTGGAGATATAAAGTGGTCTCAACTGAATGTGTCACAAAACCGTGAGGCTGCTCGTAAAAGCCGTTTTAGGAAAAAGGTACAACAACAATATAGACATGGCATATATATGAATCATTGTTTTTCATCCTAAAAATATTATTAGCATTGTACTAATTTCATGTCAACGGAATATTGTGGGCATAATATGTTCAGTAGTCAGAGAATTGTAAATTGAGATTGTTGCAATTAGAACAAGATCTTGATCGAGCACGACAATAGGTATTAAAACATATAAAAATTATCTTGGTTTTTTCAGTGAAGTTTTGTGGTTGAATTTTTAATTCTACATTCGGAGCATTTTGTGGCATGGTCAGTATGCAGGAGGGGGATTAGATGTTAGTCCGTTAAACCGTTCTAGCACATTAAACTCGTGTTCATTGTTTTTTTTCGTAGCCGTACTTGTTATCACGTCTTTCGAACGAGTTAATAGTGCATTTAAAATGGAGTATGGAAAATGGGTGGAAGAACAAAAGAGACAAACCGATGACTTGAGGAATGCATTGTTATCTCAAGTTAGTGGTGCAGAGTTGTATCTTTTTTTTTGGGTTAAATGTAAATATATTAAACCAAGGTATGCAAAATACAAGAAATTACATCCTAATCAAAGGAGAGATCTAGTCTAAAGCCTACAAAGTGTTGAGAGGAGGTTAGATTTGTTGATTCCAAGGTGCATAAGACCCCTGAGGTTATCTTTTAGTCGATGGTGTGATGATCAAGTTATATAGTAATGCAGAGTTGCAAAAAATGTTGTTCCCCTTGTACGAATGTTATACCTCAAATGCAAAACTGAATAATCAATGCTCTGATGTGTGATAATGTGTTGAATATGATGCTTATGAAACATTCCACATTGTGGTGGGTGTTTACAACTTCAGAATAAGTGGAGCAAAATTGAAGCAGATATTTGGGACAACTTTGAGCTGATTTCAAAGTCTCATTTTGAGGCATTTTTAGAGTTGCATTAGAGCGGGTTTTCGCAAGTATTTTGGGTCCGTTTGACATGAATTTGTTTGCTATATTCTATGAATAAATTTTGGTTGAAATGGTGCTTGGTTTGAATTGTATGGAATAAAGTGGGATGCTTTGTAGATACTTTTATTAAGTTGTTTTTGTAGTTGACCTTTACCTTACCAAATATCATGAAGATATACAAGCCCTCATAAGCCTTAAATGAGCCTTATATGAGCCAGACATGTGTGCCTTGAAGTAGTCACTTGAATTAAGCCTTAAATGAGCCCGATACTGTTTGCTGATACTGATACTGATACTGATACTGATATTGTATGCCTTATATGATACTGTTAGTGATATTGTATGCCTTATATGAGCCTTATATGAGCCAGATATGACATTCTGTCCCTTGAATTAAGCCTTAAATGAGCCTTATATGAGCCAGATATATGTGCCTTGAAGTAGTCACTTGAATTAAGTCTTAAATGAGACTGCTATGGGAGAATCAAGAAGGTGTTTGAAATGAACATATTATGTCTTCATTTTGTTTGACTCAAATGTGTGTGTAAACTTGGATTTTGATCTGTTTTTTGGTGTGCAACTTTTTCGATTACAGAATACAAGAAAATGGTGATGAAGTTATACAAGCCTTCATAAGCCTACTGCAACTCCTACAAAGAATAAGAAACAAAGGCAGCTGCGTAGATTATGGAATTCAAAGGCAGCGGCAAAATTGTCTGATGTACTTTTTAGGCTTAATTCAAGTGATTAACTACTGAACCTGCATGTTATAAACACCACACCTTAATTAAGTTAATCTATGCTATTCCTTTTATCAATCAAAACCACATAAACTTGACATAGGCTTAATAGTTAATCACTTGAATTAAGCCTTAAATGAGCCTTATATGAGCCAGCTATGTATGCCTTGAAGTAGTCACTTGAATTAAGCTTTAAATGAGCCTGATACTGTTACTGTTACTGATACTGATACTGATATTGTGTTAGTGTAAATGCTGCGATTAAATTCGGCATTCAAATACTACGTCGAAAAGGTATCAAACGCGGTCTCAAAATGAAGATGAAAAAAATATGAACTTTGGTGAAACAATTTTGATGATTGGTGTTCTAAATCAAAGTTACGGTCGTTTATAAGAAAAAGCGCTATGGTTAATACAAATATTTTTTCGTCTTTCAAAATATACGTCGGAAGGGTATCGTATTTGGGCTCAAATTGAATAGCTAAAAAAACATGAATTTTGGTGAAAAAATTTCGATGATCGGAGTTGTAAATCAAAAGTTACGAGTGTTTGAAAAAAGAAAAAAAAAAAACATATAAACATGTACAGTAAAATATCATATATGCAAACAATACCACTGAAGCTACGCGCGCGTCTCATAAAGTGTAATTTTGTCCGTATGAAATTGTTTGTCCTTTTTGCAACTAAAAAAATGTGTGTGCCCTATTTATTCATTTTGTGCCAAAAAAGGACTTTTGCCTCTTTATCTCAAAAATATATTGGATTGCATAATTTACAAAGGATTTTTTAATACAAATGCATCATTCCCTCATTATAAAAATCCTTATAGTCCATGTTGTACTTGTACTGAGAGTGTGTCATTGTAGTTGTTGGTCATTATTGAGATTTTACGATAAATTATGTATTCTTTCAAGCAATATTTATGAGCTAAGTGAGTGTTATCTATATTACTAAATGCAAAATACAAAATTGGAAAAATTAGTTTTAAATCCACATTATTCACCTTTATTAGGTTTTGCTCCAAACACACAAGATAAAAATTGCTATAAAGACAAAAATTATTGAACTAGACTAAATTGCCCTTCATATCATCTTGTTTGCTACCACCATTAAAAAAAAAGGCAACGGCAGGAAGTGGAGACAATAGCTCCAAATCATTCTCCAAATCAACATGAACTCCACCTGTATTCACTCCCCAAAACACATTTTCGATCACCAAATTCTTGTGAAATAAAAGATTGAAACTTGACGGGCATCTTGGCTGCTTAATGTGGCCAATAAGTTCAAGCTTTAGACGGAGGAATTGAGACGCCGTCATCGAGGCCTAGGAATTGATCTGTGCGTTCATTGTATTTATGAAACGAGAGGGAAATAATTGTTCAAGATTATTATGGTGTTAATCTGGTTTTAATTAGACTTGTTTTTGTTTCACAGTTTCGGCTGCATACTATGCACATCTTGCTGCCTTCCATGCGCATTGCTACTATCAGCAAAGTGACTTCAGCTCCTAATCAATTGCCTTTTGGCGGCTAATAATGCTTTGAGATTAAAGATGGTTTCTTCTTTTTATTTCACCCCGGTTTTCAATTTAATTCCTTTACCTCTGTTTTTCTGATCTGTTTTTTTTACGGCTTTGCTCTGCATGAATTTTTTTCGGTTGTTTTTGGAGATGGAGATGGAGGGTAAAGGTCACGTTGTTCTTGTCGTGTCTTACACTAGAATGGCAGATGGGTATTCCAAAGTTGGTGATATGTGTGCTGCCCATAGTCTGTTTGATCAAATGCCTGGGAGTTTCAGGTTGTAGAATTGAAGGCTTTGATCATGTTATTGATTCTTTATTTGTGGGATTGAAGCTTTTGATCATGTTATCGATTCATCGTTGTATCTTGGGATATTATTGTAGGCAGGGCAACCTTAATTTTTACATTTTTGAAATTTCATAATTTTAATTGTTTTCAATTTGCAATTGTAAATTCATTACATTGATATATAACATTCTTCCTTTGTTTTGTTGTTGTTCTTTAACAATTGAATTAGTCTGTGGCTTTGAAATGCTTTAAAAAGAAGTGTGATGTGTTGCATGTGGATCAAGAAATAGAAACATTGTGATACTGATACTGTGATACTGTTACTGTGATACTGATACTGTGTGATGAGGCCGAAAAATTCATCCACAACACTGAGTGGGTGTAACGGTGGATATCTGGATATAAAAAAGGTATGGAAGTGGTGGTGCTCAAGAACAATATAAAGATCTTCAGGAGCAATATGGGGGGTGTTTGGTGTTTTTGTGTTTATGAGCTGAGCCTGAAGAGGCTGCCTACGTACCCTTTGTAAGGGATCAAGCCATGCGTAGTTCTGGAAGGTGAAGAACCCCCCTTTTGTGATGAAGGTGATGTGGGTATTTATAAAGGTCACGAGCAAGCCACCTGGCGAGAAAGCACAGCTGGCAAGTCGGCGGACTGTGAGCCTAACGGCCTGCTGAGAGCCTTGGCGGACTCGCTGAGGGACTTGTGGCCTCGATATAGGCCTTGCGGTTGCGGCTTGAGATCCTTGGCTTGTCTTATCTTTATGTTGGTGGCTCTAGTCTCCGACAGATCTAATGTCCTCGGGTTCACGGGCCGGCCCCTTAGTCTGATAGCATCGCATAGGACCAAAGGCTTGGAGCGGGGCCGACGCCTTGCGAGTTCATGGATTGTGGTGGCCGGTGGCTTAATCCAACGGTTTGGGGGTCGGAAGGACCCAAATAAGGATCAGTGGGCTGAATTACGATTTAGGCATATCAATGGCCCCCTACTCCGTGTCTTATGCATTTTATTTAAATGTTAGGCGGGGAGTAAAGTCTGTTCGCAGATCCGTTGACTTGGAACACTGTGATGGCACGCTATTGTGAAGGATCGCCTGTTAGCTTTGTCTGAATGCCGTACTCAGAGTAGGTCTTTTTATGGCTTGTGTGTCGTTGATTGACTTCGCCTCTTGTGGCTCGTGCCATGCATTGAATTTGCTTTTTATGGCTTTTGAGAGCCTTAGGTCTTACAGGAAGCTCGCTCGAAGGTGAGTTCCAAATACGATGCCGAGCTGGAATCAGGCTTATCGGGGATTCGCTTGACGGCGAGTTCCAAACATGATGCCAAACTAGAGTCAGTCTTGTAGAAGATTCGCTCGAAGGTGAATTCCAAACATGATGCCGAACTGAAGTCGGTCTTATATAAGATTCGGTTGAAGTCAAATTCCAAACATGATGCCGAACTGAAGTCGGTCTTATAGAAGATTCGCTCGAACGTGAATTCCAAACGTGATGCCGAACTAAAGTCGGTCTTATAGAAGATTCAATTAAAGGTGAATTCCAAACATGATGCCGAGCTGAAGTCGGTCTTATAAATGATTCGCTCGAACGTGAATTCCAAACATGATGCCAAATTGAAGTCGGTCTTATAAAATGCTTTAAGTGGCACTTTACCTGAGCCTTTTAGTGGCTTTAAGTGGCGGATAGCCTTAGCCTTTTTTGGCATGTGTCATGAACCAACTTTGCATTTGGGGATCGCGCTATGAAGCGGACGACCTCGGGTGCCGCGCAATGAAGTGGGCGGACTTATTGTGCCATGCTATTAAGCGGACGGACTTTTGGTGCAGAGCTATTAAGCGGACGGATCTTGGTGCAATGCTATTAAGCGGACAGTCTTATGGTGCCGCGCTATTAAGCGGACAGTCTTATCAAAGGCTCGCTTGAAGGCGAGTTCCGAATATGATGCCGAGCTGACGTCGGTCTTATCGAAGGCTCTAAGTGGAAATTAACCTTAGCCTTGGCCTTTTGAAGGTCATATGGGGCGGATAGCCTTGACCTTTTGAAGTTATATTTGAGCAGAGTGCCTTAACTTCGTGGGGCGGCTTTGATGGGCGAATCGCCTTATCCTTTTGAGGGTCATATGGGGCGGATAGGCTTGACCTTTTTGAGTTATATTTGGGCAGAGTGCCTAAACTTCATGGGGCGGCTTTGATGGGTGAATCGCCTTAGCCTTTTGAGGCTCATATAGGGCGGATAGCCTTGACATTTTTGAGTTATTTTTGGGCGGAGTACCTTAACTCCACAGGGCGTCTTTGATGGGAAAATCGCCTTAGCCTTTTGAGGGTCATATGGGGCGGATCGCCTTAACCCTTTGTGTGGCTTTCAGTGGCGGATCACCTTAGCCGTTTGGGGGTTTTATGTGGCGGATCGCCTAAACCCTTTGTGTGGCATAATGCCTTTCTGTGTCGTGCTATTAAGCAGATGGACTTATTGTGCCACGTTATTAAGCGGACGGACTTGTTGTTGGTGAAGAGAAAACCCATTTTGATGACGAGTCGATCTTTGGAGAGTTTTGGTAATAAGATAGCTCGTCCTACCGATTTAGGACGGGAGAGTTCCAAAAATTGGATAGCTCGTCCCGCCACTTTGGGACGGGAGAGTTCCTAAAATAAGATAGCTCATCCTGCGCTTTAGGACGGGAGAGTTCCGATAAATAAGATAGCTCGTCCCGTCACTTTAGGATGGGAGAGTTCCGATAAATAAGAAGTGTAATAATTTAAGTTGTAGAAATAAAACCCGATGAGAGCTTGTATCTCGAGAGCTCATAACTTGGAGAGCTTGAGGGCTCGTAACTCGGACAGCTTGAGAGCTCGTAACTCGGAGAGCTTGAGAGCTCGTTTTGGGGTGCTCACTTCAGTGGCCCCATTTTATACCTGGTGAATCTGTGGTGAACATGGTGGTCATGACATAGACCTTTACTCTTCTGATCTTAACTTTAACTGATGGCTGCTCTTCGTCCTCTTAATGTATATTTTCTTTGTTTTTTGCAATGACTTTTCCAAGTGCTTTTGAGTTTGTATCTTTATTTTTGCTCGAAATGTTCCCATTTTTTGAGTCCGTAGTTTGGGTCCGCTAGCCGGTATAAGCGGGAATAGGCCCCCTTGTTTTTGGCAAGGTTGAGATCGCTGATTATCGAGCTCGCTAAAAACAACTGAATCATAAAAATAGGACCTGTTGTTGTCTGGTATTCAGTCTGAATTAAAAATTCCGATGTGCAGCCCTTTTTTTCAAGCAAGGTCGCTGCGAGCTTGGTTGAAATAAATGTCGAATTCGGGTCATTCCCGTTTGTTTGAAAATTTACATCTGCGGCCCCTTTCTTTCAAGAAAGATTGAGGGCGAACTTGGTTGAAATAAGTGTTGAGTCTGAGCAATCATACGCCTGTTTGAAAATTTCCACTGTCGACCCCTTGTTTCGTACAAGATTGAGATCGCGAGTAACTTATATGGAAAGAGTGTAAATAGAGAGCTCGTTGTTGGGGAGCTAATAATAAGAGAGCTCGTTGATAGAGGGCTTATAATAAGAGGGCTCTAATCTTATCAACTCTTGTGACATTGGCCTTTTCCAAATTTCCCTCTGTTTGTAATAATCTTTATTTTTCCGCACCTGACCTGTGGCCGCTGATTTTGGCTATGAATGCATGTTTGCTTCATTTTTGTAATGATTTTGCCCAAGTTTTTTTGAGCTTGCACCTTTATTTTTTATGCCGGCGCATCTGACGTGGGGTTGTCGGATTGCACATTGATTGCGGTCGAATATATAGACAAAAAGGAAGCATTTGGACAAATGTTAGTATTTTGGATGTATTGAATAAGAATGTTGAAACAAATATTGAAACGTGAAATTAAATATTAAAAATAAAAAATCTCAAAAAGAAAGGAACCTAAAAATTCAAAAAGAAAAGACAACAAAATCATGTGCTGGCTGTGGGGTGTCAGGAGGTCACATGGTATTCAAATCTTACATTGATCAGACGGGTAATTTGGGGCATTTGCTTTGTAGCGCCTCCCAAACCATTTGCTTGATTACAGACGAAAAAGAAAGGGAAACAAAGGAGGAAAAGAAAAACTTTGCTCGGATTAGATGATGAAGAGACATGACATCATAGGCCTCAGTTTATACACACCTTTATCGGCGTCAGTTTTCATCTCACAGATCACAGCTTTGCGTAGGAGCACAGTAAACAAACCAAAAAGTAAAGTTGTACTATTTTATAGGTTGGTAGAACAAAAATTAATAAAAAAAATTTAAAAGAAAAAATTTGCATCATGGTTGTCGAAAAAAATATTAATATAACAAAAGTATATTGGTCTATGTGCACTAGCTATGAGAATCTCTGTTATATCATTTTCATCTCTTTAATAATTTCACTGTCTAGGTACACCAATATCGGGAAACACTTGTGTGGAGAGAGATTTTTGGGGTGAATTAATGGGTGAAATAATCAGAACCACACAGTTTAAATACAAAATGAAACTATGTGGTTGTGGTGTCTCCACACGGTGTCTCCACACGTGTGGAGACACCACAAAAGTATCTCCCACAAATATCATACATATCAAGTGGTCAATTCTATTGGACCATCTGATTACACAATGGACATAAGAGTGTGTCTACCTTGTTTGCGATCCGCTTTATGTCGACAAGTAATTAATGTCAAATGAAAAAAAAAATTACGTGGAGTCTGTGGATTGTATATTTTAGAATGAAGTGACGGATAAAACGATGTGGCGAACACAATTTAAATCAATGCATTCATTATTAAAGGTATTCATCTCAATAATTTTTTATTTTTTATATTAGATTGATGGTACAAGTGTAATCGATATGGTATCACCAATGACACAACATTTATCTGTATGGTTGATAATGATTATAATTTCATATTGATTATGATGTTAACTCAGTTATGTTGCATAGTCATCATTATCAACCCTTATAAGTGGATAATAACTGCATATATTTATTATATAATAATTTATGTAACCAACATGTCTATGGTATACACATGTTAGGGAAGTTATTTGGTAGTATATTAATTCACACTGATTTAACATGTAAATAAATTTGGACTACACAGTTGAATTCAGTTTAGAAATAAAAGGTCTATATTATGTTACATGGGTGCACGCACCCAATAACTTCCCCACATGTCACTACACATTCACAAGATATGTAAAAAAACTCAATTGCTCAGTTGAAATAAATAAACAATTGCATTAAAGATTGTAAGATTAATAAAATCTTAACACATTTTGCCTAATATATATATATATATATATATATATATATATATATATATATATATATATATATATATATATATATACACACACACACGGGGATAAGGGTCCTAAAGGACACAATATGAAAGATGTCAGGCAAAAAAAACAATAAAAAAGATTTTCGTCAAAAAAGACATTTCACTAGGGAAAGTCAAAGTCAAAGTGAATTTGAAAGTGACTTACGTTGATTTTCAGCACAAAACCAAACATTATTCACTTTCAAATTCAGTTTCAATTTCACTGATGAAATGTCCTTTTTGAGAAAAATATTTTTTTATAGTCCTGAAATCGAAATCTTTCTAAATGTGTCCTAATTGACAATTAACTAATATATATATATATATATATATATATATATATATATGTGTGTGTGTGTGTGTGTGTGTGTGTGTGTGTGTGTGTGTGTGTGTAGTTCGGTGAAGAAGATGAAGAAGAAGGGTCATGAGCGGCTACGTCACGCCTACGGCCTACGCCCTTCGCCTCTTAACTAGAAACAACACGTGGCGGGCAAAACCTGTAATATTATATGGTTTTGCCATGTGGACGACAGGGATTAATTTTCAAAATTGGGGGGCACTATAAAAGTCCTTCTTTGCCTCCGCAAAACCTAAGTAGTAAAGAAGTTGAAATCTACTATTCTGACTTTCGTCTTATATGCCTTATTACTATTCCCTTTTTACTATTGTACAACAGTAAAAAGGTTTGTTCTCTGGGTCCTGCAGGTGGGGGAACAATAAAAGGTAATGATGATGTCGGATATTTGAATTCCCATTTTTTGAGAAAAGCACTTATTTTGTCCTTTTTCAATTTCCATCTGAATATTTTCTTCCGAGAAAATGAATCATTATTCATCTCCCCCACCAGCAATGAATAACTTAACATTAAGCTTCATGGGTTTTAGGGTATTAAGGAGGGTTTAATCCCTGAATAAAAATTTAACATTAATTGGGTCTGTTGTCTTAAACCCAGATCATCATTTTCAGGGATAATTGTGTTAAGGCAATTAATGATTAAGGAAGATATGACAGGCCATCTAGAACACTTTGACCATCTTTCTCCCCCACCTGCAGTGATTAACTTAACATTAAGGCTTCAGGGGTAATAAGGTCTTGCATGCACTAACGTCGCTTAGTCTTACGTGCAGAGGCACTTGAAATCACCATGATCCAACGGCTAGTTTGAGAGAAAATCCAATTTGAATTTCAATGAACAGTGAGTCATCAACAGACAAATTTCTCTCTCATCAATCACTGTTTCCATCACTATTGTACAACAGTAAAAGCAGGGGGGTTTTATTATACAATCTATAACTGCAGCTCTCTCTTTCCCTTACTGTTTCAATCACTATTGTACAATAATAAAAGGTAATGATGATGTCGGATATTTGAATTCCCATTTTCTGAGAAAAGCACTTATTTTGTCCTTTTTCAATTTCCATCAGAATATTTTCCTCACTGGAAATTCATCATTATTCATCTCCCCCACCGGCAATGAATAACTTAACATTAAGGTTTCAGGGGTTTCAGGGTATTAAGGAGTGTTTAATCCCTGAATAAAAATTTAACATTAATTGGGTATGTTGTCTTAAACCCAGATCATCATTTTCAGGGATAATTGTGTTAAGGAAATTAATGATTAAGAAAGATATGACAGGCCATCTAGAACACATTGACCATCTTTCTCCCCCACCTGCAGTGATTAACTTAACATTAAGGCTTCAGGGGTAATGTATTACTTAATATTAAGGCTTCAGGGGGTTTTGGGGGGGTGTACAGGGCATATTTCAGTTGCTCCCCCACCTGCAGTCATCTCCCCCACCTGCAAGACCCAGAGAACAATCATTTTTACTATTGTACAATAGTAAAAAGGGAATAGTAATAAGGCATATAAGACGAAAGTCTAAAACCCCCTAAAGCCTTAATGTTAAGTAATTCATTACCCCTGAAGCCTTAATGTTCAGTTAATCATTGCAGGTGGGGGAGAAAGATGGTCAAAGTGTTCTAGATGGCCTGTCATATCTTCCTTAATCATTAATTGCCTTAACACAATTATCCCTGAAAATGATGATCTGGGTTTAAGACAACAGACCCAATTAATGTTAAATTTTTATTCAGGGATTAAACCCTCCTTAATACCCTGAAACCCTTGAAGCCTTAATGTTAAGTTATTCATTACAGGTGGGGGAGATGAATAATGATGCATTTCCTATGAAGAAAATATTCTGATGGAAATTGAAAAACGACGAAATAAGTGCTTTTCTCAGAAAATGGGAATTCAAATATCCGACATCATCTTTACCTTTTACTGTTGTAAAATAGTGATTGAAATAGTAAGGGAAAGAGAGAGCTGCAGTTATAGATTGTATAATAAAAGCCCCCGATTTTACTGTTGTACAATAGTGATTGAAACAATCATTGATGAGAGAGAAATTTGTCTGTTGATGACTCACTGTTCATGAAAATTGAAATTCAATTTTCTCTCAAACTATCCGTTGGATCATGGTGATTTCAAGTGCCTCTGCACGCAAGACCAAGCGACGTTAGTGCAAGCGACTAAGGTCTAGCAATTACCCCCATTTGGAACGGATGGACCGGACAGATCTTCGATCAGTGGTCGGAATCAAAATGTTGACTTGGTCAACGATGATTAGTGAGAAATGGTAAATAATTTATTTAAAATAATTTATAACGAATTAGGCTTAACTTTCAACTACAAAAGTTCTTAGAATTCTTCACTGAACAAGATATAAAAAGTTTTTTTTTTTTGAAAAAATTAAATATTTGAATTAAATTTATGCATTAATAGTGAAGAAGAGGAAGAAGAAGGGTCATGAGCTACGTCACGCCTACGGCCTACCCCCTTCGCCTCATGACTAGAAACTACACGTGGCGGGAAAAACCAGTAATATTATATTGGTTTTGGCACTTGTAAGGCCAAGATTAATACTCAGAATTGGGGGGCACCATAAATGTCCCTCTGTCCCTCCACAAAACACAAGTAGTAAAGAAGTGAAATCTACTTTTCTGACTTTCGTCTTATATGCCTTATTACTATTCCCTTTTTACTATTGTACAAAGTAAAAATGTTTGTTCTCTGGGTCCTGCAGGTGGAGTAGATGACTGCAGGTGGGGGAGCAGCTGAAATATGCCCTGTACACCCCCCCTAAACCCCCTGAAGCCTTAATGTTAAGTATTCATTACCCCTGAAGCCTCCCAATTCTGACAATTAATTCCTGCCGTCCACGTGGCAAAACCAATATAATATTACTGGTTTTACGCGCCACGTGTTGTTTCTAGTCATAAGGCGTAGGGGGTAGGCTATAGGCGTGACGTAGCCGCTCATTACCCTTCTTCTTCCTCTTCTTCACTGTAAATGCATAAATTTAATGCAAATATTTAATTTTTTGAAAAAAAAACTTTTTATATGTTGTTCAGTGAAGAATTCTAAGAACTTTTGTAGTTGAAATTTAAGTCTAATTTATAACGAATTAGACTTAACTTTCAACTACAAAAGTTATTAGAATTCTTCACTAAACAACATATAAAAAGTTTTTTTTTATAAAAAAATTAAATATTTGAATTAAATTTGTGCATTAACAGTGAAGAAGAGGAAGAAGAAGGGTCATGAGCGGCTACGTCACGCCTACGGCCTACCCCCTTCGCCTCATGACTAGAAACAACACGTGGCGTGTTGAAAGTTAAGTCTAATTCGTTTATAAAGCTGCAAGTATTGTTGAGTCTTCACTTTATACATTACAATAAAATTTATAGAAATAAATATCAACCTTACGACTATTGTTACATAAGATTAGACAACGTAGCATCAAAACACAAAATATTCTTCAACTTTCGAATTCGACAACATAGCATTAAAACACAAAATATTCTTCGACCTTCAAAAAGTCCATTTTTTTCTACTATGACGACGCAAATCTCTTATCTTTCAGTAAGGGTTCCATGATCACGTCGAGACAAATGGAGAAAATCATTCTAAAAGCAGACGCGACGTGTAGTACCAACATTGTCAATTCCTCGCACAGTTGTTCTGGCTCAACTCCATTGAACATAACAATCATTCTGGATCTCATCACTGCTTGAGAATATAAGCATGTTTGCTTATATTTCAAGGTCTTTTATCGAATTCATAGATCTCCCACCCAACATCCTACTGACCGTCTCCTTGAAGCATTTATTGTGATGGACCCGCAGACCAGTCTTGCAAGTGGCTCCTTCGTAAACACCAGATCTATTATATTATCAAGAGAGACTCTAGCTGAAAGTGATAACTTTTTCTGTAATATTCCGATTTTCTGGAAAGGACGTGTAATTTTGCAAGAACGAAATATTATGTTCTTTATTCCATTTGTGGATTTAAGTTTTATATATATAAAAATATATATGTGGGGGGCGAATTTTATATATATTTTTATGGGAAAATTCTGATTTAATGACAATTAGGGTAATTATGGAAAAGGGGGAATAATTAGGAAATATATATAAGGGAAAATATAGCTCATTATTTCCCATGACCTAAAATTTTTCAGAATTTTGCCTCTACGTTCTCTGCAACCTTTGAGAACAAAAGAAAAGGGCTAGGAGTGTTCTTCAGAAATCTAAAGTGTTACCGAACCGTTTTCAGATTCGAGTAGAGATTTAGAATGTCCGTGAGGAGGACAATGTTTTGAGATCAAGGTTTTTGAGGTGCTGCAGTTTTTCAAGATTTTGGTATTGCTTGCAAACACGTAAGATACTCTTCCTATGATTTTGATTATGGTTTATAAGGTTTAGATCAATGTTTTAAGACGATCAGATGCTAGAATTCGTGTCTTTCGTAGTTTAAGAATCATGTGATGATATGGTGTGATAAAGATATGTTTTCCTGTGTTTTTCTGAGTTTATTTCTATGTTAATTGTGTTGAAATTGGACGGGAAATCGTTAAGGGGTAAAAAATTGAGTTTCAGGTTTTAGGGGCGAATGCGTACGCATTCAATAGGATGCGCACGCATTTCTGTTACCAGATGCATGGTTTTAGTTTCGGCTAGTCGAATGCGCACTCAATCAAGGGAATGTGTTTCATGGTTAAGGATGTGGGAGTATTTTAGCAGCAGGTGCAATGCGCACGCATTCACTAGAATGTGCACGCATTGCAGCTTCAGGTTGTTCCCAGCTCATGCAATGCGCACGCATTGGATGGACAGAAACTTCCAGCAAGTTTCTGGACAGTGAATGCGCACGCATTCCAACCAATACGCACGCATTGGACCCAGTTTTGGGAAAAAGATGTTTTAAGCTATGTGTGAGTTTTAAACCTTGATTTTTGATCTAATAACATTAATTAAACATGAACAAGCCTTAATTGAGTTTCTGATGCATTTAGTTCCGGCACCGAATGTACTTTTCAAGGGAGTTGAAGTTATGGACTGTCGGAAGAGCATGATAGGCATGTGCGTTGATGAGTTAGCACTCATTAATGTCTGTGTATGTGTTAGGATGTGTGTCTAGCGGTCTAAGTGAGGGAGTAGGTCTGTTAAGGTGAGGTTTTTCTCGAAAACACTTGACTAGGTGGCTAGTTATAAACTTAATAAATACATACTTGACTAGTAAAAGATTAAACATCATGTCATTATTGGATAGGCACCAAACAGTATCACGAGTGGGTATTCCTGAAAGTGAATAACTCCGTAGGTTACCAAGACCCTAAGTACGGAGGGAATTTGCCGAACGTGTACACCCTCGGGCTTTCCCCCATGGTAATTACTGTGATCCACCAATATGTTGCATGGTATATCCCTAACCGGATGAGCGTAGTGCCCTTGAGTGTGGATGTAACATCGAAAAGTTAAGTTAGAAATGCACAGTCATGACATGTTGATGAATATGAATGTGAACCCTAGATTCAGTCGGTCATATATCTTTTCTTTATAAATCTTATTTTAAATCTTAGCTTCTCTCTTTTATTAAGTACGTTGTACTTACCTCAATTGCATGTTTTCTATGTGTTTGGGGATGAGAAGATGAACAGGTTGATCCGAGATTTGAGGAGGATTTCTATGACGACGTTTGAGGATGCTGTCTTTTGGAGCTTTATATTTATTGTTTCTTCATATGACTGTTTATACTAGACTTTTAATTTGTTCTTTTGGAGTATGTTTTGGATCTTTGGAGACTTGTTTTTCTTTTTTCTTTTCTTTTGGTGGTTTCGTACATTTCAAGTCTCGTTAGTTCTTTCAATGTAATAAACGTTACATTTCTACCTTTAAATTGTGTTTCTATTCTTGGATGTTTGGAAAAAAATTATTCCTGAGTCTTTTGCTTCCGATTGCCTAACTCGATACGACGTATTTGAGGCTTACGTATAATGTGAAATTTATTTTATTTTATACGTGCCGAACGTTCCTTTTTCGGATAAGGACTCAGTGTCCAAAACTGGGAGTTACAGTTGGTATCAGAGAGAAGCGTCTTTTAAGCTTCCTTTCTTGTAAGATAAGATTTCTTTAGATCTTTTAGTAACGTTCTGGTTTCTTTGATCATCAAGATGGTGACCACAATGACTGGAGTGCATGGTGAAGAGACTTTAGGAGCTTGAGAACATAGCCCGACGCCAGTTTTGGGAAGTGGTTTGGTACGTTAGAATCCGTCACCTCACCCTACCCACACCCCTAGGCCTAAGACAAGCCTGTCACCACAACCTAATCAGAATCCCACTCCACGGCCTCATGCAACCCCGTCACCGGGACCTCGTCAGAATCCTACCCCATGACCTCAGTGGAGTCCAACACCACGACCTCAACCAAGGTATACTTACATACGTGGAGAACCAGAGGATGCACCCACTGTTAGGTGTAATGCCCGAAAGACAATTTTGTAATTGTTTTATTTAATAAATGAAATGATATTATTATTCATATTTATTATTCTCATATTCACCAATGTGACAATAGTATTTACACTACAGAAAAACCAAAAGTATATCGTTTATGTAATCACTTAACTCAGTGTATGGGATATACACGGGAGGATTGAGTTAGTGAAGATGTACTTAAAATACAATTAGCCCGTAGTGAAGTTAATCGAGAGTATCGGGTCTCTCCTTTAACGTGCTATTAATGCGCCCGAACACAATAGGTGGGATTGTCTTATCCGGACTTTTGGTTAAGAGAACCTAGTGGGGCATTTATATATGATAGATATATCATATAGGGGTGGACCGATTTGATTAGAGTTCACGATATAATTCCGTAATCGAGAAGTCTTATCGAATCAATCGATGATCATATTTATGGATATATCTTAATCCCGAGGTGATCACGGCTCAACCGCTTGAATCGGTATGAGGTTTGACTTGACGGTTAAGGATTACACTGAGTCTGTGATCTGAATTACCCCATCATGGCATTGTACTGGATTGAGTGAGTAGTCCGTGTTATCACATATACGGAATCCATTCCTTCCATTTCTAGAAGTAGATAGGCAGTTCCCTTATTTGTTAATCCTAGAAACTGATCGATCCATGGAGTTCATATTACACTGATTAGCTACCAGTGAGTTGTATGAATTAATTGATCACTAGGGGATTAATGGTAAATAAGGATAAGAGGTTCGAAAAGGGTTAACGGTAACTTCCCGATTTAGAATGAACAGATCTATGGAGGATTAATCCATATGTAATGATTATATCAATGGACGCTTATTATCATTCTCGTGAGGAGATAAATATAATCTCATAATCGGAGGAGTGCAGTCACGGGATTATGGTGGCATATTCCTGTGATTGATTTATCGAATATAATTATTCTGTTCGTAAGATAATTATTTATTTGATTTATCGGAGCCGCTGATTATTAGTCCATGGTCCTCGATGTGCCTCCAATATAGCATAGCTATTCTCGGACGTCGAATCCTAATAATATTAATTTAGTTCTTGTTAGAATTTAATTAAAACGATATGTGAATTAATTGTTTAGTGGACTATTAAATTCGTTGGGCTAAATAATTAAATTTGTGAAAAAGACATTTTTCATAATCTTGGCCCAATTTAGTGTGTTAGTCGAAATTATTGTGACTAGGTCACAAGCAATAATTTTCGCCCCAAGCATGTATTATGGAACAAGAAATTAGTTTTCTTGTTATTAATAAGAAATGTGTA
This sequence comes from Gentiana straminea, assembly GCA_036785695.1. Classification (NCBI taxonomy): domain Eukaryota; kingdom Viridiplantae; phylum Streptophyta; class Magnoliopsida; order Gentianales; family Gentianaceae; genus Gentiana; species Gentiana straminea. Next base: position 1,940,585 of record JAVUPR010000261.1, read on the forward strand.
CAAAGTATTTATTGGATAAATATTTATGGTAAGAAATAAAGATAAAGATTATTCTAGATTTGTTCTAGAATATTATGGGATTATCTTTTATTTATTGGATTTATTTATTTGCAAAATAAAATCCTTAGAGGACAAGGATTGCGCTCATATATAAAGAGAGTTCTCCCAACTCATACACACAACACAATTTTCGACTTCACCTCTTAGAGAGGAGAAGGAAAATTTCGGCCAAGGGGAATAAAAAAGAGGAAAATCTTGGAGGTTTTCCGGGTAGCATATCGGAAGGATTCGAGACGAGAATTTCCTTCCACCGGGAGTTGCTTGGATCACACGTGCGGAAGATCGTGGTGCTCTTCACACAATCTTTTATCCTTTCTATTGCGGTTTTCTACTTGGATTTTGAGATCCAAGAGGTATGTTCTACAACCCCCTTGTAGAGTAGATTTATTTATTTTATACGTGTAAATTATAGATCTAAATCCTTAAATCGCTTCCGTTGCGGATGGTATTACTAACAGTGGTATCAGTCGCCTGGTGATCTATATTTAAACGTATAAAAGATTAGATCTAGGAGTGGAAAACATGTAGTTTTTGTGTCCCAATTTTTTTTTAGGGGCCGATGCATATGTTATTTTTTTTTTTACGTTGCGATTGTTGTGGTTTGAAGAGATGGATTGGGTTGGTATTGTTTACCCGTAGATCTATTTTGTAGCTCTTTTGATTAGCATCACTTGAGCATAGGACTTGTAAATTAATTTTATGCAACTCGAAAATTGTAAAGATGGCTTCTTTGTAATATTAATTTTGATCCGGGTTCGAGACGACGAAGATGATGTTGAAGATCATGGTATTGAAGATCATCAAGAAGGTAAAAACGGGAGGAGGCCGATTGTTTTTTTTTTTTTTTTTTGTTTCCGGCAAAAATTTTGGTCGCAGCAATTTTTTTTTTCTTCCATGCGGCAATCTATTTTATTTTTTTTTTAAGATTTGACCTGATGCTGCTGCATTAATTAAAAAAAAAAATATATATATATATATATATATATATATATATATATATATATATATATATATATATATATATATATATATATATATATATATATATATATATATATATAAATTTCGTGACGTGTTTAAAAAAAAAATTTTAAAAAAAATTTGATAATATAGATATATTTTATAATATATTGGTATATTACGGCCTCCTCCCTCGTCGTTCGTGGTTCGTGTCGAGATCGAAACTTTGAAGATCCAGAAATTTTCAAGATCAAGATCGAAGATCAAGATATGAAGACTTAGATTAATTTTTTACTTTTCCTTAGAAAATAGGTTAGTCGGGGGTACCAACGATCCATCTCGGTGTTTAAATTTTCCGCAATTTATTTTTTATGTGTTTGATCATAAAATAGATATAAAATCGAAATTGCCATGACATGTATCATATCATAAATCCACTCCATGCATACATGTAGAATTTTAATTTTGGTAATTAAAATAGGCATGTATACAAACTCGCGTAATTAGTTGAAATTTAATTAATACGTGGTAATTAATTAATTTAGTAACTAATTAATTAAAGATCCGAGGACGGGTTATGAAATCGTTAAGCCTTTTCGCTGTGTGTTCTCGGTGAACCGCCTTGAAAGCCCAAACGAGATCACGTTTTCGATTCGTAGTGTCTACGAGATTGAATGATGGTAAAAGAACAATAAATCTTGGATAAAAACGGTTCGCTTATAGGTTGGGTGGTCAACTGAGCTGGGCTCGACCGACTTAACCTTCCTAGTGTGATGTATGCACGGGGGTCCGGCAAGACTAAGCTACACCGGCGAGCGGAGGGGTGATTCCTTCTTATCTCCATGGGGCTCTCTTGACCCGACTTCGTCCGACTATCACATATGTTCCAACGAATAGGACGGGTAGGCTTGCCTACGTTACCGACACCATTCGGAATCCTTGATTTAATTTGCTTTTATGTTAACATCAAAAAGACGTGGTTAGTTAACCCACCACCATTTCCAAAATATTGAGTGGGAGCGGGGGAGGCGACAGCCAACCCACGGCCTCTACTATAGATACAAGTAAGTGAGAGAAGGGTGATGCCTCGCGGCGCTTTGATTTCGTCCCCCTACGGATGGTGTTCACCCCTATCAACATTCATGGCTTGGTCTCCGAAAGGATAGGATTTCCGGGTACTCGTCGGGTCACTGACCTATCCTACGACGGCACACTCGGGGCGTACCTAAGAGATCCGATATAGTAGGTCACACTCATCAATGGTATTCTTGATAATATCTAGGCTAAAAAGGAAGGTAGTCAATGAATAAAGGGATGTTTGATTCTCACAAGTTATTCATTGATGAGATTGTCTTGATTTAACCGTCATCTCTTTGACCTACCCTACGGCGGCACTGAGATGTGAGGTTAAAACTTTGGAATGGTAGAGTAGACTTACTTATAGTTTACAATTCCTAAAATAAAATAATATAGTAGTGTTAAACTTGAATTAATATATGTCATTTTATTTACAGCATTATATCCATTACTAAATTGCTTAAATTTATAATTGACTAGTATTGACTTCTTTAAAAAGTGGAAAGTAACTAGGACGTTGAACTAGTTAATCGATAATGCAATTATTTTTCGAAAGAGATATTTTCTCTTAAGTTTTTTAAAAACCAGAGTGCCATATAGGTATGTCACTAGTGTCATTCGTGTCAAACGGAAGACAAACTTAGTTTGATCAAAGGTGATTTCGGACTTTGAAATTCTTCTAGTGAATTTTGAGTGTGTAGTAATTACACGAGTAATTTTCTAATTGAAAAATCAGAAAATCATGAAGTGTTACTAGTTGGACGATATTTGGAATCGATGAACTAGTGGGAGCTTTATGATTTGTTGTTTTTCTAGAACATTAGAAAAGTGTAACTGACTACACACGTAACCGTTCTAATTGAAAAACCGGAAAGTCATGAAATGTCGCTAGTTGGACGATATTTGGAATCGATGAACTAGTGGGAGTTCTATGATTTGTTGTTTTTCTGGAAACATTGGAACTATGTACGAAAGATTTTCTAATCGAAAAAATCGGAAAATCATAAAAATAAAGCATTGCTCGTTAGACGGTATTTGGAACCGATAAACTAGTGGGAGCTTTAATGTTATAATTTGTTGTCTTTTTTCTGGTATATTAAAAAATCCGAGAAGTCCTGACGAGTAACACTCAAAATAAGACATCCCACGGTTCAAGAGTAGTGTCTACTCAAATGAACCGCTGGTTCAAGACTGTTTCCATTTACAGAAAGTCAAGAATGGGAGAATATGTCTAAAAGTGTTAGTCATCTACACTGAGAAAAATTTAAGGCTGAACCGAAAATTAATTAACTGAAAATCATAAGATAAGGACAGTGATTTTGGATCACCAACCTATGAATCCTTGGCAATTTTCTCGAGCTAAGTTCTTTGGAAGAACAAGGTAGCGGTGCATTTAACGATTAAAAGAGTAAAAACAACGGGCAGTTAATTTTAGCTAGAATAGTGGGAGTGATATAAGGAAATGAATCTCTGATTCAATCCTTGGATATCGCGGAAAAATTATTTTTGTTTAAGATTCGTTGGAACGAAAGGATTGACCTTCTATTCGATAACATGTTTGTCGTATAGAAAGTGAATATACCATTTGTAGTACGAATCCAAGACTCGGACTTTTGTTTGATAAAGTCAAAACCACTTACAATTGCTGAAATATGTATATATAACACATCTTAAGAACTATTAAAAGCAATTGGTTTCTATATTTAGATAAACGCTTCTTCATATTCCATAGTTAGTGCATAGTCCTTAAAAGACAAGACCGAAGACCGGCTCGGGGTGATTCCTTTCTCCCGTCGGTTATATTGTCTCAAAGGTTCAATGACTAAGTTTCCTTTCAATCGGGAAAGGATAATGGTTATAAAGAAGTAACATAGCTTGTTCATGACGACCTTCGGGGTCTGATGAAATATACAAGCTAGTAGGAGCTTCCGAGTAGTGACTTCTTGTCTGATAACTATTCAAACACTCCAGAAAGTTTACCCAAAATATTTTGAGGTTTCTCTGTTTTCAAAAGAGATAGAGTATTCAATAATCGGAATAGGCCATTCATAGTCCTCGAGACTGATGCTCAGCCTGCCTCATTGTGCATGTTATCACTAAGTGAGATACCGTTAAATTGCCTTATATAGTTTTAGATGTGCTACAATACACTGCTTAACTCAATAAATATATTAGAAGTGAAATAACAATCTACATTGAAATGTAAGACCGAGAAGTCTACCTAGAATATGCTTTGGAATTTACGGATAAGGTGTGGATTCGGGTCACCCCACTTCCGTAAATATAAGCATTTAGCACACGGTGCTTGAAGGTAAGACTGGGAATTTCGCGCATACGTTCGTTCAATGACCATTCGTGATATATCTTTTAACTTATTGTGTATAAAGGTTAGATATAGGATTCTTGAAATCGGGAAGGGACAGTTATACTGTTGCATCCTTTCTGATAGAGTCCATGAACAGCAAAACCATGAACCTTGAAGTACGTTTACTCAAAAATCAGACCACATCCAACATCGGTTGTTGGTGATAACACTAAAACACTACTAAACTAGATCAGAATTTCGATCCACCCAGTTAGTATTGGGAGTATGGTTTATCCATTACCCATTACGGTTTCTGCGGACTTTGTAGTCTGAGGATCGTTTGATGACCCATGGCTCTTTTGTGAGCAGTATAGGATTCTGATAATAGAGGTTGGTTTAATAGCCATAACCCTGTGAATGGAGTTCGGTACTCCAGTTCGTTCATACTCTTGTAGAACCACCTGAGCGTCTCGGGCCCGGTGGGAGTAATTGGATCTACACGAAAAAGAGTAGAATGAATAGGAAAGTTTATCTTTCAGAGCAAAGCTTGAGTGGTCTAGGGGTAATTCCCTAAGAAGTAGAGAGTTAATCAGACCTTGGACTCTCTTACCACTTAGTATTGCATGATTTCGTTCAAAATCAGAAAATAGGGGTGATTCCCTAAGACTTTCTTGCCAAACAAACGGAGTGTGGATTCATTCAAAACAGAAGGGTATTGCCTTATGAACTTATGACAGGATGACTATCAAGGCTTATGTCCTTTGAGGATAAAAAGCAAACCTCTCGGTCATTGGAAGTCATATATTTCTACAATATGTGGATTTGACCATAATAATGATAAGTCTTTTGTAGACTAGATATCAATTTTACTACAGTAGTGAATATATATATTAGTGTTTGTGAAGGATAACACTGCACCAGTTGGAATCAACATGGGTGTGTTATCTGAAGTCAGAATTTGACAATGCCACAATTCTCTGCAACAGAGATTTGGACAACATTCTAAAGAGTTTGACTCGGTCGAATTCATTAGAATCAGTCACTGGTTTCCCATCCATCTTATTGGTTAAGATAATGCATCTGTGTATGCAACATTCATCGAGGAAGTTCTACCCTGTGCCTCAGGAATGACTCTCTAAATCTTCGGATCAAGAGAAATGGCATAGATTCTCTTTCTAGTAAGAGATAGTCAGGTTATTGAACGTCAACTTTGATCGAATCTTAGATTCGGCGGTTAACAAAGCAAGTTTAGTGTGTCCTTTAGTATCTTGAAGAGAACGAGGAATAATATGCGGACATATTCATGTGTGAACTTGGATATGTGTGATACACTGATTTTGACTTTAAGTCAGATTGAGGATGATCGTTAAGTCGATCTCGGGCTCAGTGTTTAATCTTGTGTTGCAGCAACTTCCTGGAGGAATCCAGCAACGCCAACTCGACTTTAACTAGTTGGGTGATTAGCGGCTTTTGTAGTATCTAGAGAGGCAATATAGCTTAATGATTTCCTTTTCATATCTGGGAGTGATTCTAGATTTGGAAGCCGATACCACATCATTGTGCAAACGATGAAGGGGTAGCTTATAAGGATTTTTGAAATCACTAGAGGTCAAAAGCATATTGGGAAGGTACCACATGATTAGATGGACCGGTAACGTTTCGATTCTACGGATCGTCTCGAGCCGACAACCTGGCTAATCATTAAGACCCATGATATTTAGATGTAGGTACTCCCCGAGTCACTGACCTATCCTACGACGGCACACTCGGAATGTACTTTGTCATATGCAATGGTTATGATATGCTTAATGGGTACTAGAATACGGGATGGGTCTCCATTGCTTTAGAGCAAGTGGGAGATGTAGTTTGTTGTAATTTAAATAATAGGGTGTGCTCTAAAACAATTATTCACATGCTTTCGTGCAAGTGGGAGGTTGTTAGGTGTAATGCCCGAAAGACAATTTTGTAATTGTTTTATTTAATAAATGAAATGATATTATTATTCATATTTATTATTCTCATATTCACCGATGTGACAATAGTATTTACACTAAAAGTATATTGTTTATGTAATCACTTAACTCAGTGTATGGGTTATAAATGGCAGGATTGAGTTAGTGAAGATGTACATAAAATACAATTAGCCCGTAGTGAAGTTAATCGAGAGTATCGGGTCTCTCCTTTAACGTGCTATTAATGTGCCCAGAACACAATAGGTGTGATTGTCTTATCCGGACTTTCGGTTAAGAGAACCTAGTGGGGCATTTATATATGATAGATATATCATATAGGGCTGGGACCGATTTGATTAGAGTTCAAGATATAATTCCGTAATCGAGAAGTCTTATCGAATCAATCGATGATCATATTTATGGATATATCTTAATCCTGAGGTGATCGCAGTCAACTGCTTGAATCAGTATGAGGTTTGACTTGACGGTTAAGGAGTACATTATGTCTGTGATCTGAATTACCCCATCATGGCATGGTACTGGATTGAGTGAGTAGTCTGTGTTATCACAGATACGGAATCCATTCCTTCCATTTATGGAAGTAGATAGACAGTTCCCTTATTTGTTAATCCTAGAAACTGATCGATCCATGGAGTTCATATTACACTGATTAGCTACCAGTGAGTTGTATGAATTAATTGATCACTAGGGGGTTAAAGGTAAATAAGGATAAGAGGTTCTGAAAAGGGTTAACGTTAACTTCCCGAATTAGAATGAACAGTCTATGGAGGATTAATCCATATGTAATGATTATATCAATGGACGCTTATTATCATTCTCGTGAGGAGATAAATATAATCTCATAATCGGAGGAGTGCAGTCACGGGATTATGGTGGCATATTCCTATGACTGATTTATCGAATATAATTATTTTGTTCGTAAGATAATTATTTATTTGATTTATCGGAGCCGCTGATTATTAGTCCATGGTCCCCGACATGCCTCCAATATAGCATAGCTATTCTCGGACGTCGAATCCTAATAATATTAATTTAATTCTTGTTAGAATTTAATTAAAACGATATGTGAATTAATTGTTTAGTGGACTATTAAATTAGTTGGGCTAAATAATTAAATATGTGAAAAAGACATTTTTCATAATCTTGGCCTAATTTAGTGTGTTAGTCGAAATTATTGTGACTAGGTCACAAGCAATAATTTTCGCCCCAAGCATGTATTATGAAACAAGAAATTAGTTTTTTTGTGATTAATAAGACATGTGCACAAAATATTTATTGGATAAATATTTATGGTAAGAAATAAAGATAAAGATTATTCTAGATTTGTTCTAGAATATTATGGGATTATATTTTATTTATTGGATTTATTTATTTGCAAAATAAAATCCTTGGAGGACAAAGATTACTCTCCTATATAAAGAGAGTTCTCCCAACTCATACACACAACACAATTTTCGACTTCACCTCTTAGAGAGGAGAAGGAAAATTTCGGCCAAGGGGAATAAAAAAGAGGAAAATCTTGGAGGTTTTCCGGGTAGCATATCGGACGGATTCGAAACGAGAATTTCCTTCTACCGGGAGTTGCTTGGATCACACGTGCGGAAGATCATGGTGCTCTTCACACAATCTTTTATCCTTTCTATTGCGGTTCTTCTACTTGGATTTTGAGGTCCAAGAGGTATGTTCTACAACCCCCTTGTAGAGTAGATCTAGTTATTTTATTACGTGTAAATTATAGATCAAGATCCTTAAATTGCTTCCGTTGTGGATGGTATTACTAACACCCATGTGTGTAACCGTGATAAGGGATATTCCACCAGTACATGTACCCCCGGCGATCAATATCTACCCTCCACCGGTCAGTGTCTACCTGCCACCCGTGAGCCATCCCTCTCCACCAGTGTTCTATCACCAACAACACCAGACTTTCTATCCACCCCTAGTTGGTCACACCCCTCGAAATACCATTCCACATTCACCGCTCTTTGATTACCAGAAAGGCATAGGATACCCACCCTATGGTTTCCACCAAGCTCATCACACCCCACAACATCACCATATATCACCATTACCAGACTGAACCTCAAGTGATCCCACCGCTATGACCTCAACCGCCATAATATCCACGGCAACAAGTACCCTTCGAGTACCCACCTGTTTACCAACCAGCCCCACCAGTCAGACCACCACCGGCTTTTGAGCAGGCACTGCCAGTACACGAGGCTAAAAAGAACCGAGTTCAAAACTTCCATGGAAACGTGGAGCCATCAAAGGCTGAAGCTTGGTTAAGGAGTTTTCAAAAGGCATGCCGGAACATAAACGTTCCTGAATGTGAGATGGCACAAATAGCAATTGGTTTTCTTTTGGGCACGGCTGAATCATGGATTGTTGCCATTGAGAGCAGCAATGGTAAAGTTATAGATTGGGAAGGATTTAAGACCTTGTTTTACAATGAGTACTTCTCGGCGACAGTGCAGGCTAATAAGGAAAATCAGTTTCTAAGTCTCAAGCAAGACATATGACAGTTTCTCAATATACTAACAAGTTTAACGAGTTGGGTAGGTTCTACCCAGAGATCAAGACGGTTGAAGAAAAGAAGATGGCGCTCTACAAGGAAGGATTGGCCCATGAAATTCAAGTAGGGATGTTGGGTTTTACGCCGAAGAATATGGCCGAGATGCTGAACAAGGCCTTAAAGGTCGAGACTTTTAGGAATAGACCATCGGTCGTTGTCGGTGTTAAGAGAAATTTTGGAACTAGTCTGGGCCACGGTCGAGAAGCACCGAAACTGAACGCTAAGAAGACTACAACTCCTTCGGCAGCTAAACCCCCAATCGGTGCACTGCTTTGCCCTAATTGCAACAAGCATCATATAGGTTAGTGCCGACAACATACAAGCGGTTGCTACTACTATGGAGATCTAGGGCATTATGCAAGGGCATCTCCAACCAAAGGAAACCTGACCCAAGGAAGCGGGAAAGGCGGCCTAAGCCCACCAATTTGGGTTTTTGCAGTGGATGATAGGTATGCTGAACCAGATGATGATGTTCTTTCAGGTACCCTATTGTTTGTTCTAATTTATTAAATTATCTTTATAGCACGTTTATTCATGCTGTAATTGTATTTAAATAAATGAATCTACATCTTAGGTACAATAATGTTAGATAACCTAGCCGTCACGGCTTTGTTTGATACGGGAGCGTCTAACATGTTTGTGTCAACTAAGATAGCTAAAAAGTTGAATCTACCTTCGGAACCCTTAATAAACACCTTGGAGATAACCACACCGTTAGGAAAGGTAACTAGGACGATACCTCAAGTGGATGTTCGAGTTGGGTCTTATCGATGCAAAAGTGACTTCACAGTTTTGGACTTTTCGGATTTTGATGTAATTCTTGGAATAGATTGGCTATCCGAGAATTATGTTCACTTGGATTGTAGAGAAAAGATAGTGACCTTCAAAGTACCCGGGAATCATCTAAGACTTATCAGGGTAATGTTTACCAACCAAGTAAGAAGTGTGATCCTATAATATCAGTGGTTAAGGTGATAAGAGCTTGTCAAAAGGGTTGTGAAGGTTACTTGTTATACGCAGTGGATGTGGAACAAGTGAAACCTAATTTAGAGGAAACCCCGGTAGTAAAGGAGTACCCTGAGGTGTTTCCAGAAGGGTTGCCGGGAAACATGCCGGATAGAGAGATAGAATTTGAGATCAAGTTAATACCAGGAGCGGCACCAGTTGCTAAGGCACTCTATAGTATGGCACCAGCTGAATTGAAGGAGTTGAAAGCTCAACTTAAAGATATGCTCGAGAGGAACATAATTCAGCCTACTACTTTGCCTTGGGGAGCCCCAGTTCTATTTGTTAAGAAGAAATATGGCAGTATGAGGATGTGTATCGACTACAGAGTCCTAAATAATCTCACCATCAAGAAAAAGTACCCAATACCGAGGATTGATGATATGTTTAATCAGTTACAAGGTAAGAGAGTGTTCTGTAAGATTGATCTTAGGTCCGGTTATCACCAGTTGAAGATCAATGTGGCAGATATACCTAAGACGGCTTTTAGTACTAGATATGGACATTATGAGTTCTTGGTTATGCCATTTGGACACACTAATGCTCCATTTGGATTTATGGATTTAATGCAGCAGGTTTTTATGCCTTACCTGGATAAGTTTGTGATAATATTAATAGACGACATCCTAGTTTACTCAAGGAATGAGAGAGAGCATGAAGAACACCTAAGGATAGTGTTGGATACCTTGAAGAAGAACCAGTTGTATGCTAAGTTCTCCAAGTGTGACTTCTAGTTGAACTAGGTTAGTTTCTTTGGTCATGTCATTTCTGGAGATGGCATTCAAGTTGACCCGGAGAAGACTGAAGCAGTTGAGAAATGTCCTAGACCTACTACGGTCACTGAAGTGAGAAGTTTTCTCGGTTTGGCTGGTTACTATAGGATGTTTGTACAAGACTTCTCAAAAATAGCTACACCACTCACCAAGCTTACAAAGGAGAATGTGAAGTATGAATGGACTAGCGAGTGTGAATCAGCTTTTCAAACCTTGAAGGATAAGTCAACTACAGCCCCAGTGTTGGCAGTTCTAGAGATCTTTGGCCTCATCCTCGACCACGGCCTTTACCACGAAAATTTTGACCATGTTGACTAAATTCAACAGGATTCGACGATTCTGCCTTTTGATTTAGTTGTGCCTGCAAAGCTTCCTCAACAATAGCAATAGATTGTTGATCAAGAGAAATTTTATTGGATAATAACTCACCTTCCAATTGATCTATAGCCATTTCATCAAGATTTCTGGTCGCTTCAATGACCGTTTTCTTCGTATAAAATTTCTGTGTTAGAAATCTGAGAATTTTCTGCACTACATGTGCCTCCGTCAGACTCTCTACATTTGCGCCCATTTTGCTGGCGATGTACTTTTGCAATAAAATCACCAACTGACTCAGTTGTTCTCATCTGAGCCAACTCGAACTGCTTCCATGATTCCTGCAAACGAATCCTCGGTTGGCGTTGACTAGGATCCTCCACGTCTCTTTTGCTGATTTCGCAATAATAAATTTATTATAAACGCTTAACTCTACCGCATTATTGAGATAATGACGAGCCAAATGATCATTTCTTCGATTCTTTTCTAGTGCTTTTGCCCATGTCTCATGTAAATTTGCAATGGTATCGGGAATGTCAAAACCGTTTTCAGCGACATCCCAAATACCAATGACCTCAAAAAAATCTCTCATTTTTCCACTCCATTGATGAAAATTATTTTTACCGTCGAAAGTAAAAACGGGACAAGATTGTATAATTTTTTCTCCCTTCAATAAAAATAATATTGAAATGTGTGACAAATAATTGATATTGGTCTGATAGGATCTGTTCAATGCTTCAATACACCAACATTATTGGCAAACTGCTTTTGACTTCTCCACTACAATTTATCACCATTCCTTTACGCTTCCTCCTGTGATTTAAGACAGTTAATTTTTGAAATGATGGAAAAAAAATGCATGCAACTTTTCAATGGTGAACTTTTTTTTTTGGAAGAACAGAGGAGGAGCAGCAACCAAAAGGAGCAATGAGCCAAGTTAGTTTTTTCTTTTTCTTTTTTCACAAAAAGATCAAAAAAATTTTGGAAAGCACTCGGTTGAAAAGCTAGCTGAAGCAAGGTTACAAAAGATATGGGTTTTAATGGAGAAAGAAATGGAAATATTGTGACTGCAACTTCTCAAAAAAATGTGTTACATGCTATTATCTTCCAGAAAAAGTAGTAGAAACCAACGACAAAAAATCTTTACCCATGAATCTTGACCCGTTTTTTCAAGCAAAATGGATGAAATAAAGAATATGAGAGCATAAAAAGAAAATAGAAAACCGCATCGGTAAGACCTCTTCCTATCTCCACCGCCAATCTCTGGCGAGTCAATCAAAGGTATACTTGAAAGGACATGGATTGAATATTCAAGGAAATTAAAAGGAAAAAGGATTATTGTTGGAGAAATCAATAAAAGTGAAGAAGAGGAGAATGTAGCTGTATAAGAAGAGAAAGCAGCAATTATATAGACAAATGGACGGTTTTGGATAATAAGAAGACAGTAACTATTGCACAGTGGAAAAAAGAATCTATATTCACGGGTGAAAAAATAAAAAACACGGAAAGGATTATGTTTTAAACGAGCCGAGCTATTTTTTGTTCGCCAACACGGCTCACAACTAGTTTGTTAATAAATTACCACAACCACATTTTTCACGTCGATTTTTTGGACCCATTTGAATCAACAAGTCAACATCATAATTAATGGTCCAAAAGTATCTTGTGCACTTTATTGTGGTTATTTTGTTGTCACACAATCACTACATCTATAAATCAAAGTGATCTTGGCCATCCATTTTTGGATATATACCCTGGCAGTCCTTTTTCTAGCAAGTACATGATATACTAATTCCGTTTTAAAATATAAGTTATCTTATAGGTTTTTATATAGATTAAAAAGAAGTCGAATGTCATAATTTTGAATGTTGATATGCCTAAATCATAATTCGGTCTGCGGATCCCTATTCAGGTCTGTCCGACCACCAAAAATAGTGGATGAGCCCACCGGCCATTATAGTCTACGAACTCGCAAGCCGAATTTGGATCGCGAGCCTTCGGACCCGCTCCAAGCCCCTAGCGCAGGCGGCACCAAGAAAGCTTAGGGGGCCGGCATGCGAATCCCTTCGGTTATTAGGCCCGCCAGAGACCAAAGTCGGCAACATAAAGAAGAGCAAACTACTACTTAAGGGTGATAAGACAAGCTAAGGCCCTCATTAAGGCTGCAAGGTGCCCTCAGCGAGGCCGTCTGGGCTCTCAGCAGGCCGCTAGGCTCTCAGGCCACCAACTTGCCAGCTATCCTCTCTCTCCTCTGGCTTCCTCATGACCTCTATAAATATCCACATCACCTCCATCACAATGTAGTGGAAGTCTTCACTTCCAGAACTACGTATCGGGCTTGATCCCTTACAAAGGGTACGTAGGCAGCCACTTGAGGCTTATCTCATAATCATAAACACCTCACACTCCTCGCATCTTGTTCTCCAAGATCTCTATCGTGTTCTTGAGCACCACCACAAATTCTACAGCACCGCTGCACCACTGTACCTACATCATTTTTATTGCTAGATATTGTTGAGATCTAGGTTGTTAGTATGCTATGATGTGGCACTATTGTATTGGTCCATGTGCATGAGTTAGATTTGGTATTATCTAGTTTCTTGAGTAGTACCAAATGTATGAGTTAGATTTGGTATTATCTAGTTTGTTATTGGAGGAAGGAAGTGGCCATGCCTACCTCTAGCCAACCGGCTAACGCCGGATTGTCTCCATCGGTGTCACATTCTATTGGTCCAGGGACCGATGCACCACAGACTCACGTCAATGTTGCTTCTCCAACCTCAGCTACCATATTTCAAATGTTCTTCGTTACACCTCCGGTTTTCCTTTCGACTTTCCCAACCATCTGTGTCTCGATTCCACAAGTGCATGTGTCACTTTCATCCTTATACACCATCGCATCACCACTGCAAACTTCATCTTCAATGATTCCCAGCTTGCTGGAACCAAAGCAACATTTTGGATCAAATCTGTCCCTGAGCATCATTGTTAATCTTGATCAGAATAACTACCTCTTATGGCGCAATACAATTCTTCCCGTCATTCGTGGTCATAAATTAGAGGATCGTCTCTTTGGAACCAATATTCCAACACCACAAATTGGGCCTTCATATCTCCAATCGGGTATCCTGAATCCGGCACATGAGGAATGGATGGTTGCTGATCAACTTCTGTTAGGATGGTTACTTGGGTCCATGACCGAACAAGCTGCGCAAGAAGTTGTAGGTTGTAACACCGCTCATGAAGTCTGGAATACACTAGAAACCCTGTTCAATAGTCAGGCTTAATCGAGGATTCAGGAATTTAAAGATGCCCTCATAAAATGTAGCAAAGTAATGTGTTCTATGCTTGATTACCTTGCTTAAATGAAGAGTTACTCCGACGGGCTTGTTGTAGTAGGGTATCCGATTTCCATCTCAGAGCTCATCCTGGCTACTCTAGGAGGTCTACCCAGGGAATACGAGTCCGCATTCGTTAATATTACCTCTAGGGTTCAATATATGAGTTGGGTAGAGGTCCAGGATCATCTCACAACCCATGAACGTCTTATTGCAAGGTTTAATCCTCTTGGTGCACTTGATTTAGGTCATCCTTCTACAAATATGGCTTAGACTAGAGGAAGAGGTCAGTATCAATCCAATAAAGGTAGAGGTTATGGATGTGGTCGTGGAGATCAAGAGGAAGAAGAGGTGGCGGAACTAGCAATAGCTCACATAATGGAACTGGAGCAGGAAGTGGCAATGTGAGGCCAACCTATCAAATTTGTGGTAAAACGGGTCACATAGCTTCAAGCTGGTGGCATAGGTTTGAGAAGGACTTTGTGTCTCCAAATCAGGGTCAAAACCAACAAAATTCGGGCAAATGGCTGCATATTTAGCCTCCTCAGACATGACGTTAGATTCAGGATGGTATGCAGACAGTGGAGCTTCAAATCATGTCATATTTGACCTTGGAAATCTATCCCTGAGGTCTGAGTATGAAGGTAATGACACTTTAGTTGTAGGAAATGGTCATCATCTGCATATTGCTCACACAGGATCATCCACTCTTCATCCTAACCTACACTTATCTCACATCCTACATATCCCACATATTCCAAAAAATATTTTGAGTGTATCACAATTGACTGCTGATAATCATGTGTTAATTGAGTTTTCTGCCTCTAAATGTTTTATTAAGGATCAAGCATCAAAAAAGGTTCTTCTGGAAGGAACCCTAGAAAATGGCCTGTAAAAGATTCAACCAGTCAAATCCATTAGCCCCGCATCATCTTCTCTCAATTCCACACAGAGCTCCCTTCAATCTAGCAGTATGTCACCTTGTTTAGTAACTTCCAATAATAAAACTAGTCAAGCCATTGTGTGGCATAGGAGGCTAGGTCACCCTTCTATGAAGGTGTTGAATCAAGTTTTAAACTCATGTAATGTTTCTGTTAATGCAAAATTACCTTTTGGTGATGATTGTCAACGTGGAAAACTTCATACTAATCCTTTACATGTCTTACACACAAAAACATCTCAGGTTCTTGAACTTGTGCACACTGATTTATGAGGTCCATCTCCTGTCAGCTCAGTCTCTGGTTACTTGTACTACATACACTTTGTTGATGATTTTAGTAGATACACTTGGATATATCCTCTAAAAGCTAAATATGATGTCTTTGATGCCTTTGTTGTATTTAAAAATCTTGTGGAAAACCAGTTTAACACTAAAATCAAAACAGTTCAGTCTGATTGGGGTGGGGAGTATAGATATCTAGCACCCTTTCTAGATCAATGTGGTATTATGTTTAGGCATCTTTGTCCTCAGATACACCCCCAAAATGGAAGATCTGAGAGAAAGCATAGGCATATAGTAGAAACAGGCCTAACCTTGCTATTTCAAGCATCCTTGCCCTACAAGTACTGGTGGGATAGTTTCCTTCAAGCCGTTTGCCTCATCAATGTCCTGCCTACATCTGTTCTTGGATATATCTCACCATATCAAGCACTGTTCCACAAAGCACCCAACTACACCCAAATCACAACCTTTGGTTGTAGATGTTTTCCATATCTCAGACCTTACCATACACACAAAGTTCAGTATCACACACAAAAGTGCAATCACTAGTAATAAATAAATCAGATTTTCCATTACCTTTGTCACTTTGTCACAAACTTTATCATATTTATCTTTTCTTGATAAATTATCATATTTATCTTGTTGACGGTAAACGAGAAGTAGATAGGATATATATATATATATATATATATATATATATATATATATATATATATATATATATATATATATATATATATACACATTTCTGTATGGAATAAGAATGTTGAAACGAAAATTGAAACATGAAATTAAAAATAAAAAATAAAAAATCTCAAAAAGAAAGAAACCTAAAAATTCAAAAAGAAAGGAATCATGTGCTGGCTGTGGGGTGTCAGGAGGTCACGTGGTATTCAAATATTACATTGAGCAGAAGGGTAATTTGGGGCATTTGCTTTGTAGCGCCTCCCAAGCCATTTGCTTTAATACGGACGAAAAAGAAAGGGAAAAAATGAGGAAAATAAGCAACTTTGCTCAAATTAGATTATGAAGAGACATGAAATCTTAAGCCTCAGTCTATACACACCTTTATCGGTGTCAAATTTCAATTCACAGATCATAGCTTTGTACATGAGCACAATAAACAAACCAAAAAGTCAAAAAGTAAAGTACAATTTTATAGGTTGGCAGAACAAATATTAATAAAAAATAAATAAATTAAAAGCAAAATTTTTCTTCATGGTTGTCGAAAAAAATATAAATATAACAAAAGTATATTTGACTATGTGCACTAGCTATGAGAATCTCAGCTATGTCATTTTCATCTCTTTAAT